>JBBPBX010037046.1:9913-27870 GCA_038048925.1 Garcialebias charrua | reverse complement strand
TGTATCACTACACTGGGATCAAGTGCAGTAGCATTCTTGAGCCAAGTGAGATTGGAGTTCTTCATTAGAATCAACTCTGTTAGCAAAATATCCAATGAATCACTGACTGATTCAGAGAACAAATTAACTTTTGCACTCAGTCAAGTCAGTATGGCCACCACAAGTAATTGACCTACAACAAAAATGCAATAACTCTGTCATATTTACAGATTTTGAGCTAAAGTTTGATGAAGTATCAGTTAAGAGTAATTTAAAACACAAATTCCATAATATATCTGACAAGATCTCCCAATACTGCATGATGTCTCAAGTTTAATTGTAAAGGTTTGATCCAAATGGCTACAGAATCTCCAAGATTCTTGAAAAAGCTGTTGCTAGTCAACTTCACTCTCACCTGTCCATCAATAAAATTTATGAAGAGTTTCAATCTGGTTTTCGCCCCCACCATAGCACAGAAACAGCTCTAATAAAAATTACTAATGACCTTCTTCTTGCTGCTGACTCTGGTCTTCTGTCCATCCTCATTCTTCTTGATCTAAGTTCTGCCTTCGACACCATCTGTCATTCTATCCTCCTCAACAGACTAACCTCCATTGGCATCTCAGGTACCCCGTTAGACTGGTTCAACTCCTATCTCTCTGACCGCACTCAATTCATTCAGCTTAAATCCTTCCGTTCCCAGTCTTCCCCTGTCTCCACGGGTGTCCCCCAAGGCTCTGTCCTCGGACCCCTCCTCTTCATCATTTACCTCCTTCCTCTAGGTCACATCTTCCGCAAATACGGCGTCCATTTCCACTGTTATGCTGATGACACACAGCTCTACTTGTCATCAAAACCTAACTCCACCCACCCACCCTCCATCCTCACCGACTGTCTCAATGAGCTAAATCACTGGTTTTCTAACAATTTCCTTCAACTAAACAGCAACAAAACAGAAATCATTCTTGTTGGTACCAAAAACTCTATTTCAAAATCAGAACATCTTCTCGTCCCCCTTAACAACTCTCTGCTATCCCCCTCCCCTCAGGTCAAGAGTCTCGGTGTCATCCTCGACACCACTCTCTCCTTCACTTCACACATCAACAATATTACTCGGTCTGCCTATTTCCACCTCCGTAATATTAACCGTCTCCGTCCTTCTCTCACACCCCGCTCCACAGCCATCCTGGTGCACAGTCTTGTGACTTCCCGTATCGATTACTGCAACTCCCTTCTCTACGGCCTCCCCAACAAATCTCTCCACAAGTTACAGATGGTCCAGAACTCAGCTGCCCGTGTCATCACTCAAACCTCCTACTATAACCACATCACTCCTGTCCTGCAGCAGCTCCACTGGCTCCCGGTTAAATCACGCATCATCTTCAAAATTCTACTCCTCACGTTCAAAGCTATCCACAACCTTGCCCCTCCTTATCTATCTGACCTCCTACAAATCTCCATCCCATCACGCTCTCTCAGATCCTCCTCTTCGCTACATCTCCATGTACCCTCTGCCCGCCTCTCCACCATGGGGAGCAGGGCCTTCACCTGCTCTGCCCCTCACCTCTGGAACGCTCTACTGCCAGACCTTCGAAACACCACCTCCCTTTCTCTGTTCAAGACAGCCCTGAAAACACATCTCTTTAGACTAGCTTATCATTAACTCTACTGAATGTATTTTAAATTATTTTGTATTTTATATTCTTTATGTATTTTATATTTCAATTTGTTACTGCTAATGTTTGAACTGTGTTTGTTTGTTAAGTGTCCTTGGGTGTCTTGAAAGGCGCTTTCAAATAAAATTATTATTATTATTATTATAGTTTTACCCCTTATCACCTGAAAGGACCGGTGAATCCTTTCAAGGAATGCTAGTTCTTTAAATTATGTTGTGATTGAATTTCAAAGCAATATTTTGTTTATGAGAGTAAATTAAAGACAGCTCTTGTTTATAATCTCATATGTTGTCCGTGCTCCAGATCGAACACAAGTCAGTTGCGGTAACAGGGGAAATAAACAAAGGTCTACTCAGAACCTGCTGGAAGAGCCTGTTCGTTTTTATAAACTAAACACCTCGGTGTTTCTTGCTGACACCAAAATCTTGCTATCAGCTTCCTTCCAGACATCCAACCTCTTCAACTAATCATGTTAAACAGCTTTCCAGTTAAAATTTTCAGCTGTGCCGCCACCCACTCAACATGCTACTACATACCGTACTCAAATGCTTGAATAAAGAAAGAGAGCTGTCTGAACCTTGTAAGTCCCTGACCTTTAAAGATCCTTCTATAGCTTCAAGACTGCAGGAGGTTTAAGATTATTATTTTTTCAACTTTAATTGAAGCAGTCATCCCAACTAGAGACGTAAAAAAAAATCACTCAGGTAAGGATCTGCTACAAAAGAACAAGGATCAGTGCTGTTCATGGCCAGAAGTGGAAGAATATACATGTAAATAACAAAGTCAACTTTTTAGAAAAATGTACACAAATGTGACACATACAGCTTTAGTTTTGTAGAGGAAGATATCTGCTCCTATAGAATTTAATAGGTTGGAGTTATGACTGTCCTGGTGCAGCAGCCTTTGTCTGTCTCGTGTAAACATAAAGAGGTCAGGGGGGAGTAAAAGGGGTGGGGAGTATACGGCAAGCATCAATCGGGGGCAGTCTCCCATGATGCTCAGCAGTGGCTCAAAAGTGGACCGAGGTGAAGGTCAAGTTAAAAACAGACATGAAGCAGGCCTCGTATAGCTCATCTGACTCCTACAAGCTCAGACGTCTACACAGCTGCTTATTAATTTCCTTTAATCTTAGTTTACTTTCTCTTTTTTCTTATCAAACATGGCAAGTATTGGAACACCATCAAAATATAATCCAGATAAAAACAGATTTAGCTTTGCTATGAATTAAAGGAATCATTCAAAAGCATCAACATATCATTTATTGCATCCTGTTAATATTTGCTTTATAAAGATAACCTAATTGAGCATGTTTAAAAGTAAATTGTGTAAATGAAACTAGGCTTTGATACGAGCAGGCTTTCTTTGGCTTCAACACGGAGTCCAGCTACATATTTAGCACCTAATCTGCCCTTCTTATGGAAACAATACTGTCTACTCTTTGAAGTCTAATTAAATTTCCCCTGTTGCTCCTGCCAATAACTATTTTAAGATCTAAGTTCTTTTTTTTCCAGTGCAGAATAAAAATCATTAATCCAAGCATTGCTTAATTTGACATTTTATTCCCCTTGCTATCAGTAAAAACATACTTAGTCATAACTCAAATCAATTTTTGCTCCCTAATTGTTTCACGAGTTGAATGGAGAAAATGGACACCTTTAGATAAAGTAAAAAAAGGTGATTAATTTTAGGTGTCAGCAGCTCTAATTGTTAATAAAGTTATTAAAACTTGATTCATTCATTTATTCAGTGGTAAGAAAAAGAAATACACAGTAAAAATGCCAGTGTTAAAATCTCAGGTGTAGTGTTAAATAAAGAGTGTGAGTGTTGTTTTAACATCACACAGCTTTAAAAAAACACTGCCTGCGTAATATTCGTCATATTTGCATTGTTAAATTCCAGTGCTAATTGGGTGGTGTTGCTTTAAGCCCCGCCTTCGCGTAACGTCTGCAGGGTGCCTTCTACTTTCTGTCGTGTTGCCACCAGTCACTGGTCGATATGGCTTCTGTTCGCACACGAAAGACACAATTCTTTCCTAAAGGTAAGCTAAATATCTGTACATGACTATTGTTTTGTTGGGAATGTGCTTTTTAGTTTGAAATATTGGCGATGTGTTATGTAAAAAGCTAACATTGCAAACAGCTAGCTTCAGAGGAGTTCATTTTCCGTAAGGTTACTCAAAATAATAATAAAAAAAGGTTTTAATCCAACATAAATGTCGAATGTTTTCAACTATTTTACATAATTTATGGTTTCATTGTGGCTGTTGTCTGGTTCGTCCTGTTGCTGGGTAAACTTTTGAGACGGAACGCAAAAGAGCGCGAAAAAAGTCCACCATAGAGCTCCGTAGATTAGACGTAAAGCAATTTTTGACGTAAATCCAAACATACGTTCTGCACCACATGTACAGTTCTGTATTACCAAGCACTTAGCCTATCCTAACACAGTGCCCTACATAATAAAAAAAACACACGTATGTTTTTGAGCCATAATGAAGTGAAAAAAAGAGTTAATGGCCTGTATTTGCTGGTGACTCGTATTCTTACGTCCATCCTCCGTATTCCGTATTGCGTTTACGACGTAAAACCAACGTCCGCCTCTGTCTATCCGCCGTACTCCGTTTACGACGTAAAACAGAAACAGCGTTCATAGTACAGTACTGTACCAGTAGCAAAGCAAGTCACGTTACGGACTGCGGTAAAGTGAGCCTCCACTCAGCTCCGTCAGCTCTCACTAGCGTATTTGTGCACGTTTACAAGATACGGTAATATGCTGCGGCGACTAGCTGCGTGTTGCTTTTGTTGTCGTACGGCTAGCCGGCAGGGAGTGGATTCTGACGACTAGCTAGCTAGCTCAACACTCTAGCTTGGATAAAGTTTAGCTGAAAGAGCTAACGTGTTCAAAGTGATAGTGGAAGGGATAAATAGCTGGTTTTTAACATCTGTAAGGTGTTGTTAAAGCTTGGATCTTGTCCCTTTTGTGCTCTGCAGAAATGCTGTGTTCAAGTGGCATCAGACAGTCCAGAAATGGGTTTGTGTTCCAGTAACAGATGACTGCTATGATTACTTGAAATTCATGCACGAGGGTAAGTTGAGTACTAATTATGATGTTGTAGCAGCTGCCATTAAATGAAGTAAGCTTAACGTAGTTTATCTCAAATTATGCCCAGAATGCTTATTAATCAACCCCTGTCTTTGTTCAAGTAATAATTAAGTCATTATTTTTCATAAAAATGGTGATGTCAAACAATATGGGTAACTTTAAAGACAAAATGTACCATTTCAACCACCAGTTCATTGTCTGAAAATGCTATTCAAAATATTTTCTAATTATAAATTTAATTGGCTCTTACAAGTTCTAACCGTATGCTATAAATTAGTTAAGGTGTGTATTTTTTTTCCTTCCAGTTTATGCTAAATTCAATTTGTCAAGTGAAATATGTGTAGACCTGAAAGACTCTTCTGGAGTTGATGTGGATTCTGACATTTTTGATGAACTCCTGAGGTCTGCAACAGTATCTTTCAAAAGTAGTCACTAAGCACTTTGGTAAGATTTAAAAGCATTAAAACAAGTGTTCCTTCTAATGCATTTTAAAAATATATAAATCAAAAGTTAAGTTCAACTTGTAATGTCTTCTAAACTTTATACAGTGGGCGTCGTTGACGAGAGTGAGGTAACAGACGCTTCCTTCAGTTCTGAGTCAGCCTCGTCACTTGAATCTTCAAGCTCAGCAAGCTCATCTACAGTGATCACAGAGAAGACGACTGGTTGAAGGACCACCTGATGGCAAAACATGTGAGTTGTGTCAAGGTGGAAAATAGAATGATCCATTTTAAAATTCATTCATTTAAAGGCAAGCTAAAAGTAGCATCAGTCCATCCACCCACCCATCCATCCATCCATCCACCTACACACCCATCATCCATACCCACACATCCATCTGTCCATCGATACATCCATCCACACTTCCATCTATCCACCCATCAATCCATCCACCCACTCATCCATCCGTCCACCCTTCCATCTATCCATCCTTCCACCCATTCATCCACCCACCCATCCATCCATCCACCCACCCACCCATCCATCCATCCACCTACACACCCATCATCCATACCCACACATCCATCTGTCCATCGATACATCCATCCACACTTCCATCTATCCACCCATCAATCCATCCACCCACTCATCCATCCGTCCACCCTTCCATCTATCCATCCTTCCACCCATTCATCCACCCACCCATCCATCCATCCACCCACCCACCCATCCATCCATCCACCTACACACCCATCATCCATACCCACACATCCATCTGTCCATCGATACATCCATCCACACTTCCATCTATCCACCCATCAATCCATCCACCCACTCATCCATCCGTCCACCCTTCCATCTATCCATCCTTCCACCCATTCATCCACCCACCCATCCATCCATCCACCCACCCACCCATCCATCCATCCACCTACACACCCATCATCCATACCCACACATCCATCTGTCCATCGATACATCCATCCACACTTCCATCTATCCACCCATCAATCCATCCACCCACTCATCCATCCGTCCACCCTTCCATCTATCCATCCTTCCACCCATTCATCCATCCACACATCCATCCATCTACTCATCCATCCATACATACATCCACGCTTCCATCCATCCATCTACTTATCCTGTTGTCCCTTTCCAGGTCAGGGGCAACTGGTGCCTATCTCCAGCACTCACTGTACGAGAGGTGGAGGACATCCATCACAGAGCTAAAAGTATAAAATAAAATATGGACAGCTAAATAGCATAAAGTATGCAGAAGTAGTTTGGTTGCAAAAAAAAAATACTTAAAAATAAAAAACAGGATACCAGCCAGTCAGAATTTTCTGGATCTTGCAGTGACATTCTGCTCATGTGTACAGGTGGCTGGCAGGTTGCATGTTGAGCTGCAGCGAGTCAGTGGAGCTGTTCCTGTGAGTCTTTCCTGGGCGGACGAGTCATCAGAGAATTCCAGTGAATGTAGCTGCTACGAGGTCATGGACACCAACGGAGAGATCGTCCACATGTCCAAAAGGCTCAGCTGCAGGGTAAGAAAGCCCACACCACACCTCTTGGCAGGTTACAACAAAGACTTTAAAAGTCTTTCCTTCTGAGAGAATCGTTGTTTGTCTCGTCCAGGTGAGGATCAAAGAGACCACGGGGCTGCCGCTCAACCTGTCCAACTTTGTCTTCTGTCAGTACACATTCTGGGAGCACAGCGAGCCCACCGTGGTTCCTCCCATGGTCAGCCCTGACAGACCTTCTCGAAGCTCTGACGCTCACTTCACTGTCCAGTTTGATCACTGCAAGGTACAGGAAGAGTCTCTGATGCCTCGATTCTTGTCAGTTTTATTTTCAAATCATCTTTACCCTGACCCTTCTTGTTTTCTCCAGGACTTTGTTGTGCATGTGACAGATGAGTTTTTGGAGTTCATCTCAGATGGAGCTTTGGCCATAGAAGTGTTTGAATGAAGGCAACATTTAAGCATAGACAGAATATGCTATATGATCTGGACCAGTCATCACTCATCTTGGATCACTTCCCTAGATTCTTGGATACACCAGGCTTGGTGAGAAACTCTGAGATTTGATTAACCGAACTTTTGAATTGGGTTTTTTAATGGTATTTTTTCTTTTTTTTAGATTGAGCAGGACTTCATCATGCTCTTTGGAGAAGACATCTTGGGGAAGTTCATTGCAAGATGGCCCAACATTCTACAAACCAAAGGTCATCACTGTCAGCAAAAGCCTTAGACAGAGCGTTCCACTGGATGACCTTCTGTCTGCTCAGGAGGAATCACGTGATTATGGTATGTACTGATAGATAAATATGTTCAACAGTCTTTTCTATGTATGCATTTTCATGTCGTAATTCTAATGATTGCTTGTGTTATGATTTTATCAGAATGGGATAGCGACTTGGCAGCCATTCTCCTGCTGGTTCATCTATTGCCTCCAACCCCCAAAGGGAAGAAACGTGTAAAAATTAGTGCAACTGAGGCAGCTCATCGTGTTGTGAAGTTCATGAAGGTATGTTTTTCACATGCATTATTGCGCTTCACTTACAGTAAATTGATCTCAGTTTTACAAGACTGTATAATGTAAAGTCATTATTTGTTTTTATTTGTATTATAAATTTATAGTTAATTTTGGAGGGGATGGGAGGGATCAAGGTAAATTTTATGACGAAATGGGAAAAAAATTGGTTATGGGAACATAATGTCACAAAGAATTGTATGAGCCTATTAGAACTGATCTTTTCACTGAAGCTCACAAGAGTTTCCTTGCAAGTCACAAGTCACATCCACTTTTGTGGCATGGTCACAGCTAAAGGAAGGTGGAAAGTGTTCTTAATTTGTTGCTTGTGAGGGTCTAAAACCATTATTTCTAATGTGCTGTCTCTCAATCTTAGGTGGGGACAAGCATGGCGACATTCCTTGGCAAAGTTGGATCTGCACAGCCCTTCCTCCTCTGCGTTGGAGAAAAGAAGAGCAGTATTCAAAAGTTCTACATCATCCTGGATCAGAAGCCCATTCCTTGTGTGGTACAGACTGCAGTGGCTGCCTTCGATGAACTTTTTAAGGCGCATTTTGTGTTTGCTGTGTCCTACGATGCAACCCTACTCAACTTCTACAAATTCATCCAAACAACAGTTTATGGGATTGATGCGGCAGCAACAAAGGAGAGCCCCAGAGTCAAGGAAATCAGAGTGAGCATTAACAACATTTAAATATGCCAACATGTTTCATTTGTAAGGTTCAGCACAGACATTCTTCAACTCTTTTTCAGCATTTGAAATTTAGTCATGCTTTGTATCCAGGCCACAAATTGCGTTTGAAATGTGAGGAACATAGCTGTTCATCAGTTTTTTACACGTATTCTGGGTTCAAGAAGCACTTGGTGAAAGCACATGGAGACACTATTGCCATAGACTCTGTTCATGTGGACAATGTTGGAACAGATGGTGTTGAGACCCATGATGTTTGTGCCGATGACCCGTTGAGTACTACTTCTGTTCGTCAAGAAAGTCTTCCTAAAAAGTGGCAGTTAATGGACATGTGTAGCTCTGTTGCCCAAGTTCAAGCAGCTGGAGTTTCTGAAAATATGGACCTTACCAAGCTCCGCCCAGAAACGCCCCCTAAGCTCCAAGATGGCTGCCCGTCTCCCAAGCGCAGCTTTGTTGTCAATAGAAAACATGGCGTCGACTGACTGCAGGGTATTTTTGAGTCGAATAGTGTATCATTTCTGCCAGATTCCAACAAAATATCAGCCATGACAATGGACAGGGGAACCAACAAGTTCATGTTATTTTTTTTTGTGGACGTTATCAAGTTGTTTGATCCACGCGATGCCTCCAAACAGCGTGCGCGTCACCGCAAATGCTACCGTCTGATGGGGAAAACATCAGCTCCTCACACGCTCAGGCTCAGCATTATTACAGCTGTGGACAGGATCACTGATGCCTATTGTCCTGCAAGGCTGGGTAAGTCAGGCATTCATGGTTTTGAGGGTTACTTTTGAAATCAGCGATTTCTATTGTTGGCAAAAGTTTGTGTGCCTTGGTCGCAAAGCTAATGCTAACTGTAATCTCCATTCATTCCTTAAGTGGTTGGTTAGCCGTTGCTGCTTTAGCTGCTAAACACGCCGACAGCGACTTTTGTGAGGGCAAACGAGCTCAGCCGTCTGGTGTGTTAGTTAAAATCCAGCCTTCGTGTCACGATTTTGTGCAGTTTTAGGTGAAATCGACAGTAGAGCTCGTTGCGTTAGCTAGCTCATGTGGGGTTAGCGGAGCTGTTTCTTCCCAACTTCCAGGACGTTCAGTGAACTGTGGCTTTCTCTCATCGTGACCGCGTGTTGTTAACTAGCAGGTTTCAAAAGCAGGTCAACCCTTCTCTGCTGGTGAAAGAAATAATTGTTCAGTTTTGTGGTCGTGCACAAGCTTTGATCCAAGCAAGGCATTCAGTTTCACATATAGGGAAACGGTGAATTTTACTTCCACAAATACGGTCAGGGTACCTGACATCTCCTGTACAGATACCCCACTGACGGTGGAGGACAATTTTTCCAGCCCTGACGCAGAAAAAATCTGCACGTATGCTAGCTAGCAATGTAAGTAGCATGTGGTGCCGGTCTCACAAACGCTACCGTAGCGTTTGTTTTGTGAGACCGGCATGCACGTGGAAGCTGCGCTGTGACGTGTTATGGGCATTAGCCAATGAAACGCGGCCCTGTGGGCGGAGCTTGGTAAGGTCCATTGTGCAGTCTTTAACTTGTTCAATGGAAGAGGTTGTTAATTATGTTCATATTCAAGCACAGGATGCTGTTCTTGCATGTTTTTCATCTGAAGTGAATGAGCAAACCTTAAACAAAGTCAAATAATGTGTTGAGAACATGAAAAATCTATTCACACACCTTAACACTGAAACAAAGAGGCAAAGGTATATATATATTTTTTTTTTATGGAAAATTGTTGAACCAATAGAGCATGTTCTTGGAGTGTGTTATGATACACATTTGCATAAAACAACAGGTGTTTACAGTCAAATTCCTGTTAATGACAAATTTATGTACAGTATGTACCTATTTTAGGAACTGTTGAGTCATTGTTTACTAACGAACTAGTACTTGCTTTCAACAAGTAAAGAGCCATAAAGATGGGATCTATAGAGACATCAGTGATGGTTCTTATTCCAGAAATCACTCATTATTTTCAGAGCAAGAACATGATCTCCCAATAAATACTGTACAGTTGTATTACGATGATTTTGAAATGGCAAATCCACTGGGACCCAAAAGGGGTTCACATAAACTTGGCTGTATTTATTTTATTTGTGACTGCTAAAGTCATTTAGAGTGTTTAGATGATCATCTGAATGCTTTCAGAATAGATGGTGGATGATGTGTTTGCTATTATTTGTGTCGCTAATCTGATATACTGTATTATCAGCCTTATGACAGGCAATTTTCGGCTGATAATGATGAAAGAAACATATTGTGCCCTGCTACTGTTTTATATGAGCTGAGCATCGAAGGTCTGTAATACTGAAATGGGTTTAATAAAAGTTGAACTTTCCATTTCTGAGTATTTTTTTTTAGAAAATTTTTTCCCATTGGATTTGGTTGATGTTGACACCTTGTGGTGTCAATCATTTACCTTTTCAACACCGCATTATGTTTATGATTAACACTGTTCAGTGTTAATCATAAACATAATGCGGTGTTGAAAAGGTAAATTATTGACACCTTGTGGTGTCAGTCGTTTACTTTTTCAACACCGCATTATGTTTATGATTAACACTGAACAGTGTTACTTTTAACATTATATTTTAACACTAACACTGTTGCAATGTTAATGTGACACTAGCTATTGTTGAATATTAACAATGTCTGGTGTTAATTTAACAAAAAATGGGTGTTAAACTTTTAACACTTTCGAAAGTGTTACTTTAACACCAGCTGACTTGGACACATATAGACACTTTTCCGGTGTTAAAATTAACACTGAGGGTGTTAATTCAACACTTGCATTTTTACTGTGTACTGTTTGATTTTTTGAATGTGGGTGTAAATGATCAAAACAATTCTTGTAACACCCACGACTATTAGTTGTACAGAATCCAGGGCGGCGCAGTATTTCTCTCCACATGAACATTTTTTTCAGGCTCCGAAACACATAAAAGACATTTCTTTACTCTGTTTCTTGTATTATTTATATGTTATTGCACAATTCAGGATTACTACTTTCTCTTATCTTCTCAAAAGCGATGACACCGTGCAGCGCATGGAGAGAAAGAACACTGGCTTTATCATTTCATGTATTCTTTTTTATGTTGTTCTTGGTCAAACTTGTCCTGTTGTTTGTTAAATGAGAAAGTTTTTAATGAGATATTACCAGTGTGTGAAGTTACCAAAATGCAACATTTTCCCTTTCTAAACATAGAATACAGAATGAAATGACAATAACATGTCTTCATTTGAAAACATTTAGTTGCATTTGTCATAAGAAAAAGTGACGTACAAAGTAGAAAACATCAAATTTAACCATTAGCCAGTAACATCATTAAAGCAATGGTTCTGATCTTTTAATCTTAGGTTCTGCAGAAAGATTGTAAACTATTACTATCTTGCCTGTTGCAGATAGCACTTTGAATCATCTCAGTTTGGAGTAGTTTGATTCAGACTAAATTGATTACTGTGTGTGTGTGAAGCCAAAACCAAAATCAGTTGTTGTTGTCTTAAAGAACACAGAGCTTGAACATTTTACTTTTAAAAATGGGAATGTTAGGTTCGTTTACATCTTCAGCAGGTTTTACAATACATGATTATTTCCACTTGCAGCAGGGTTTGCATGAATTTGGCTGCACGTTTCAAATTCATTATAGGTGAGCACAAATTCACACCAAAACCACAAGAACATAAATAAATATTTTCTGGGAAAAACAACAGACAGCCCTGCTCAGTCAGTTTATTTATATAGCGCCAAGTCACAATAGTTTGTCATCTCAGGACACTGTACAGAAACATTTACAGTATATATAATTTAACATTATTTATCTGAGGAGCAGACTGCTTTGAGTTTAACTCCATCACAGAACTCTCATCTTGAGCAAGCATGAAGGCGACAGTGGAAAGAAAAAAAACTCCCTCATGAGGAAGAAACCTTTAGCAGAACCAGGCTCAGGACAAGCTGCCATCGGCTTCGACCGGCTGGTTTTGAGAGGCACAGATACACAATGGCAGGTCAAGAATCACATGTTAAGATAGAAATAATATCAGATAGAGAACAATTTCCTGTATCAATAAAGTTCTATCTTATCTTATTTTATATCATCTTAAATGAAAACTATTCAATTTTAGCTATTCATTTACGGAAATGAGGTCAATTTGTCCTCTAGTAGTCTAGCCTATAGCAGCAACCAACCCTAACTATAGGATTTATCAAAAAGGAAAGACTTAAAACTGGACAATGTGTCAGCCTCATGGACAGAAACTGGAAGTTGGTTCCACAAGAGAGGAGCCTGAGAACTGAAAGATCTTCCTCCCATTCTGCTCTTGGAAACTCTAGGAACCACTAGTAAACCTGCAGTCTGAGAGCGAAGTGCTCTGTTCGAAAAATGTGGAACAACAAGATCTCTAATTTAAGATAGAGCTAGGTTGTTGAGCGCTTTGTAGGTTAGAAGTAAGAGTTTGAATTAAATTCTGGATTTGTCAGGGAGCCAATGGAGAGAAGCTAAAACTGGCGAGATATGATTTCTCCCACTAACTCCAGTTAAGACTCTGGCAGCAGCATTTTAGATTAACTGAAGATGTTTTAAAGAAGTACAGTATAAGGTGAAGGGTACTGGTCCAAGCACTGCACCCTGAGGAACTCCCTGACTAATTTTGGTGAATGTAAAAACTTAATTATTTACGTTTACAAATTGGAATCCAACTTATTCAGGATGGGAGACTCCAACGAAGTGAAGATTCAACTTGTCTTCTGCTTCCTTAGATAGAGAACTTTACTAATTGGCTTTTCTATGAATGTGAATGTTCCTGTAAAGTGCCCTGAGACAACTTTGTTGTGATATGGCTCTATATAAATAAACTCAATTGAATTTAATTTAACAAAAAAATGTCAAAAACTGGCAAATAATACTTTATTTTCTACTTTTAGCAAATAGTACAAAATTAGTGTAAGTAGTGTTTAAAGTACCTAAAGTATTACTTTAAGTTTAAACAACCTCCGTTTGGAGGAGTAAGTATCACATGTACAGTATTGCAAAATTGGATGAAAGTGCATACAGTACAGTATTTATAAAATATATAAAAGGAAGAATTCTATGCAACTCAGCCATAAATACTGTATAACTCCAGTAACATATGCGGTTGACCTAATAATAATAATATTAATGATAATAATGTTGAATGGAAAATAACATTTCACTGATTTCAACAAGTTGTATGGTGTCTTTGACCTATAAAGTAGCACTATAAGAAGAAGCTGAAGACCCCAAAGGAAACTTCCTGTTGGTACAAGAAGGTGCAAACTCTACACAGCAAACATCTCGTCTTTCAGGCTAGACCACTTCCCACCAAACTACACATGCCGCATCTCCGGGCTGTTGTATAGTTCACAGAGATGAGTGATGCTCAGGCAACAAATGACTTCATCGATTTCTGAATTCTTGTTTCCACCATCAGTTTGAATAATTTAATTAAAAACGTCAGCACGTGGAGTGCTGGGAACACAGCACAGTTTTCTTCAAATATACCTGTAGCCTACATGGTCTTCAGAGCTATTTCTGACCCCCAGCAGTGCCTCTGTGTTTCCATCCATCCATCCATCCATCCATCTTCTTCCGCTTATCCGGGGTCGGGTCGCGGGGGTAGCAGCCTAAGTAGGGAGGCCCAGACTTCCCTCTCCCCAGCCACTTGGAGCAGCTCCTCCGGGGGAATCCCAAGGCGTTCCCAGGCCAGCCGAGAAACATAGTCCCTCCAGCGCGTCCTGGGTCTTCCTCTGGGTCTCCTCCCGGTGGGACGTGCCCGGAACACCTCACCAGGGAGGCGTCCAGGAGGCATCCTAACCAGATGCCCGAGCCACCTCAACTGGCTCCTCTCGATGTGGAGAAGCAGCGGCTCTACTCCGAGTCCCTCCCGGATGACTGAGCTTCTCACCCTATCTCTAAGGGAGAGTCCAGCCACCCTGCGGAGAAAACTCATTTCAGCCGCTTGTATCCGAGATCTTGTTCTTTCGGTCATAACCCAAAGCTCATGACCATAGATGAGGGTGGGAACGTAGATCGATCGGTAAATTGAGAGCTTTGCCTTTTGACTCAGCTCTCTCTTCACCACGACAGACCGGTACAGCGCCCGCTTCACTGCGGACGCTGCACCTATCCGCCTATCGATCTCACGCTCCAGTTTTCCCTCATTCGTGAACAAGATCCCGAGATACTTAAACTCCTCCACTTGGGGCAGGACCTCCTCCCCGACCCGGAGAGGGCATGCTACCCTTTTCCGGCTCAAGACCATGGCCTCGGATTTGGAGGAACTGATCCTCATCCCGGCCGCATCGCATTCAGCTGCAAACCGCTCCAGCGAAAGCTGTAGATCACGAGCTGATGAAGCCAATAGGACCACATCATCTGCAAAAAACAGAGAAGCGATTCTAAGGTCACCAAAACGGATCCTCTCAACACCTTGGCTGCGCCTAGAAATTCTGTCCATAAAAGTTATGAACAGAATCGGTGACAAAGGGCAACCTTGGCGGAGTCCAACTCTCACCGGAAACGAGCCTGACTTACTGCCGGCAATGCGGACCAAGCTCTGACACCGGTCGTACAGGGACCTAACAGCCCTTATCAAAGGGCCTGGTACCCCATACTCCCGGAGTACCCCCCACAGAACCCCCCGAGGGACGCGGTCGAATGCCTTCTCCAAGTCCACAAAACACATGTAAACTGGTTGGGCAAACTCCCACGCACCCTCCAGGACCCTGCTGAGGGTGTAGAGCTGGTCCAGTGTTCCACGACCAGGACGAAAACCACACTGCTCCTCCTGAATCCGAGGTTCGACTATCCGACGGACCCTCCTCTCCAGAACCCCTGAATAGACCTTACCAGGGAGGCTTAAGAGTGTGATCCCCCTATAGTTGGAACACACCCTACGGTCCCCCTTTTTAAATAGGGGAACCACCACCCCAGTCTGCCAATCCAAGGGAACTGCCCCAGATGTCCACGCGATATTGCAGAGTCGCGTAAGCCAACACAACCCTACAACATCCAGAGCCCTAAGGAACTCCGGGCGAATCTCATCCACCCCCGGAGCCTTGCCACCGCGGAGCTTTTTAACCACCTCGGCGACCTCAGCACCAGAGATCGGAGAACCCGACCCAAAGTCCCCAGGCTCTGCTTCCTCAGTGGAAGACGTGCCAGTAGGATTGAGGAGGTCTTCGAAGTATTCCGCCCACCGACTCACAACATCCCGAGTTGAGGTCAGCAGCACGCCACCTCCACCATAAATGGTGTTGGTCTCGTACCTCTTTCCCCCCCTGAGACGCCGGATGGTGGACCAGAATCGCCTCGAAGCCGTACGGAAGTCATTCTCCATGGCCTCTCCGAACTCCTCCCACGCCCGAGTTTTTGCCTCAGCAACCACCCGAGCCGCATGCCGCTTGGACTGCCGGTACCTATCAGCTGCTTCCGGGGTCCCACAAGCCAAAAAGGCCCAATAGGACTCCTTCTTCAGCCTGACAGCATCCCTCACTGCCGGTGTCCACCACCGGGTTCGAGGGTTGCCACCTCGACAGGCACCAACAACCTTGCGGCCACAGCTCCGATAAGCTGCCTCGACAATAGAGGCGCGGAACACGGCCCACTCGGACTCCATGTCCCCCGCCTCCCTCGGAACGTGTTCAAAGCTCTCCCGGAGGTGGGAGTTAAAGCTCCGTCTTACGGGAGACTCTGCCAGACGTTCCCAGCAGACCCTCACGATACGTTTGGGTCTGCCAGGTCTGACCGGCATCCTCCCCCACCATCGGAGCCAACTCACCACCAGGTAGTGGTCAGTAGACAGCTCCGCCCCTCTCCTCACCCGAGTGTCCAAGACATGCGGCCGCAGATCAGATGAGACGACAACAAAGTCGATCATCGAACTGCGACCTAGGGTGTCCTGGTGCCAAGAGCACATATGGACACCCTTATGCTTAAACATGGTGTTCGTTATGGACAATCCATGACGAGCACAGAAGTCCAATAACAGAACACCACTCTGGTTCAGATCAGGGGGGCCGTTCCTCCCAACCACACCCCTCCAGGTCTCACTGTCATTGCCCACGTGAGCGTTGAAGTCCCCCAGTAGAACAAGGGAGTCCCCAGGAGGCGCACTCTCCAATACCCCCTCCAAGGACTCCAAAAAGGGTGGGTAGTCTGAGCTGCCGTTTGGTGCATAGGCACAAACAACAGTCAGAGCCCGTCCCCCCACACGTAGGCGAAGGGAGGCTACCCTCTCGTTCACCGGGGTGAACCCCAACGTACAGGCACCAAGATGGGGGGCAACCAGTATGCCCACTCCTGCTCGGCGCCTCTCACCAGGGGCAACTCCAGAGTGGAAGAGTGTCCAACCCCTCTCAAGGAAACTGGTTCCAGAGCCAGAGCCATGCGTTGAGGTGAGTCCGACTATTTCTAGCCGGAACCTCTCAACCTCACACACTAGCTCAGGCTCCTTCCCCACCAGAGAGGTGACATTCCATGTCCCAATGGCCAGCTTCTGTAGCCGAGGATCAGACCGCCAGGGTCCCCGCCCTCGGCCACCACCCATCTCACATTGCACCCGACCCCTTTGGCCCCTCCCACAGGTGGTGAGCCCATGGGAAGCCTCTGTGTTTGTGACAGTTATTTGAAATGTTACAACAAATAGTTAAAGCCACAGTTAATCTTTTTTAAGTTCTGCAGAAAGGTTATGAAGATATCTTGCCTGTTGTATAGCTCTTTGAAAAACATCAGCTTTGTCATGTGTTCTCCTGTCGTCCTTTCAGAGTTTTGTTGTTCATGTCAGTCTGTTTCCTTTGGTTTCAGCTCCTGTGTCTGTTCCTCAGTTAATTATTGCTCTAATGTGTTTTCCGTTCTGTTAATTAGTCTCCAGCCGTTTAGAGACCTTTCAGTTCTCTGTGCCACTTGTGGGATCATTAGGTACTGTATTGTTCCAGTTGTTACCTGACCACCTCCATTCCATGCCTTTGAAAGCTCTCTTGAATGAAGACATTTTAAGTTTTACACTGGATCCACATCCTGAGTCCTATCTTCCACCTGAGACACCACAACATGATAAGCTTGGCAAAAGACATTTTCAAGCGGATCAACGAGCTAATGGCTAGTCTGAAGGAGGTCAAGACCAAAGTGGATTGTTGCTGTCCTCAAATGACTACTACAATCTCATGCAAGCATATATTTTTTTATAAACCTCAGTTTCACATTACATGTTTTTCCAGCAGAGATCCACGCTGCAGCTATAGGGCTAAAGCTAGCTGCTGCAATGGTTATTATTATTATTTTTTGTAAATAATTGAGACAATTAATGGGGTTGTAAATGTTTATAAAGTATCTAAACAATTTTTAATGGAGCTGCTTGAAATTGGCAGCTGTTCAATAATTTTGTCGATGGTCCTTCTTAAGCTAGCTGTTAGCTTCTTAACCAGTCAGATCTAAACTCTAGTTCTTCAAACTCCAAAGAGACTTTTTGTGAAATTTCCACACAAATAAGGATCTATCTGTTCAATGAACA
>JBBPBX010037045.1:13578-31137 GCA_038048925.1 Garcialebias charrua | reverse complement strand
AAAATACTTTTATTTACCGGGTAAAGCTGGGAAAAGGAAGATGAAATACTGGAAGAAGAATAAAGTCAAAGTGTTTGGATATGTAGAAAAATAAAGAGAATAATCTTCTGTTCAGTGTGATTTTGGAAAAAGAACAATGGAAAAGCAGTGAAACATCTGAAAAAAGTGTATTCATATACTTATTATTTGCCTATTTTACAGGGTTTTATTGCTGCTGCAACAGCTATTTTCTCAGAAAAGTGTAAAGGGTGCAAAAATTAAAATACTGAAATAAATGAAATAAGGAAATGAGAGGTGCTAAGGATGAACAATTGTAAAATAAAACAGTAAACAAGTTATCCCGTTCAATGACTTTTCCGCACTTTCCATACCCTCCAACAGAATAAAAACTGCATGAAAAGGGAGTAACAACTGTGTTCAGTACGCAGCCAGTTGTCCAAGTAAATGTGATCAAGAGTTTGCATCTGAATTAACTACATAAAAATATCAAAACCTATGACTTATTTTTCAACTGTATTTAAAAAAAATGCTGCTTCAGGTTGTACTTTGTAGAAATACACTCATTTAAAAGCTTCTGCTAGTTTAGTGTCGATGCACCTTTCTGCCACTGGCACAAAGAAAAATCATCATTTTTAGTTTGATCCACAAAAATTATGTGGTTCAGTTTGAAAGCAGTTTTTAATATAAATTAGAGAGCGTGTGAGACAGATTCTTTAGCTCTGATAAACTGCAGACAGCTCATTCTGAAAACAGTCAAATGAAGGGAAACTCTCTTAAAGTCTTAAACATTTTTACTTTTTACGTCAAACTAAATCCCATTAATCTCCATTGTTTTGAAGTTGAGAGACAAAAAGTAAAATGTAATTTTAAGTCTGGCTGCAAGAAGTTACAGCTCATTGTGAAAACTTGAGAAAATAAATCACTTATGGGAGGAAAAATGGTTTTGTGGGACAAAACCAAACATGTGGCACAGCATGACAGCATCCATCATGGTAACATACTGTAGGTGATGCTATGTCAGAGCAAAGCATGCCAAGTTCTCAGGGAAAGATGCTCATTACTCAAACCAAGGTGCTGATCTTCGACTTCATTTCTCACATTTTCCTTCTGGGATTATTTGTTTATTTAAAGTTGTCTGAAGCATTCAGATTTTCCAAAAGACGGAGCCGTGCAGGATGAAGAGCAGATCCGAGTGGGATCATACTCCTATTTTCGCTCACTTAAAGCATACATTCACTAAAGTACTGAGCAGAGTTTGTTTTCAGCAGTAAGCAAATAGTTTCTTTGTTATACAAGTTACAGTGTATACATGTAGTCACATGTCTGAGTGATGGAGTCTCATTTACAAAAAGAAAACCCATCTTCAAAGGGAAGCTCAACCATTCAGAGTTAGGTCACATGACTTCTTGGAAATATTTCTGTTGTTCCAGAGGATTTTCAGACAGTGAATGGAAGACAACACTTTGGGGTCTCAGCTTAAAGGAGAAATGAAAAGTGTTTTTAAGCTAATAGTAGTCTAATGAAAAGCATAAAATAAGCTTGTTGAGAAAATTTCACAAGTCAAAAATGTCATCCTAACTCAAATTTAGACTTTGCAAAGTGAAAAAATTCTCATCTGGTGTTTTTGACCCCCCTCCCTCTGCTTGCTCTCCGTCCCCTGAATATGACATAGGCAGTGCAATGGTCGTCCCTCATACAGTAATATTAGTGTGTGTATCTAGTATTTTTTCAACTTTCATCATTTTGTAAACCGCCCCCTAGCTTATAGACTGTAGTTATGTTATCATTCACAAGAGTTTGTATATATTTTTTTGTTTATGTAGTGTTTTGTAGTTCTGTTTGTGTTAATAAAAAAAAAAATCTAGTAGTGGACAAAAAGGTTTCAGTGTGTAGCAATTAGGGATGCAGCAAAAAAAGGTTTCAGTGTGTATCCTCATACAGTAATATTAGTGTGTGTATCTAGTTGTGGACAAAAAGGTTTCAGTGTGTAGCAATTAGGGATGCAGCAAAAAAAATCTATTTTTTAAAGAATCAAGATTCTTAGTCCTGGCGATTCAGAATCGATTCTAAAAGCCCCAAAATAGATTTTAAAACTTTTTTAAAATTTTATATTGTATTTTTACCGCTCCTGTGCATTCGGCCGCTGTAGAATTTTGGCCGTGTAGGGCCACCGTAGTTAGTTAGCCAGGCAGCTCCCAATGGAGCCTGCTAGCAAGGAGGGAGACCCTGCATGTTTCAACTTGCTCCTTCATCTTTAAAAATCATTTTAGATCCTACTATGTTCTGTGGAATACAGAGCTTAACAAGACATTGGTAACTGTTTCAGGACATTTTCAACACCCCCACTTCCATGTTAGCATACGGCGCTAGCATGCTAACGTTAGCATACGGCGCTAGCATGCTAACGTTAGCATGCGAAGGCTATTCGTATTTCCAGGATAGAAATGCCCATTAATGCACTAAATCACCAAACTGTTTTTGACAAACTTAAGTGATATCCTTCAGATTCAAAAAAGTCTTCTGCTTCCATTTTAAATGACAGACAAGAGGACAGTAATGATGGGTTTATAGCTTCAGTGTTATTGTAAGATAGCAAAGGAGGTCTTAATTGTGTCATAAAAGTGCGTCCAGAAAATTACTACAGAAATCACTGCACTTCGGCATGTAGCAGGAAAAATGTAAAAAAACTATTTCTTTAAGCTACTGACTTGAAAAAAGCATACTAAGTATGTTTATGTGTGTTGTTTACTATATGAAATTCTTGTTATCGATTTTTTCAGATTTGATTACATTTCTCCTTTAAGTGAAAGATCATGTCTGCAGCTAGAAAGCAGCTCCAGTCCTCTAGCAACGCAACAGTATTGTTCAAAAGAATAAAGTAGTGAAACTTTGTTATGGAGTTCATCACAATTGAATGAAAATATAATCAGAATACATCAAACAAAAAGCACCTAAAAATGTACAGTACATGTTTTGTCACTTATAAGGAAAAAAACTGCACTGTGAGAGAATTGAAGGTCTAGGCCAGCGCTTCCCAAACTTTTCAGCTGTCAGCTATAAAACCGTAGCAGAAACTTTTGATCCAGTCGTTTGTATTTGAAGTATTCAATCATTTCTAGTACCGGTAAGTCATTCTAACATACAGTACAAAGCTCTCAACAAACTAGCTCTATCTTATGTTACAGATCGTATTGATCCATACTTTCCTAACAGAGCACTTTGCTCTCAGACTGCAGGTTTACTTGTGGTTCCTAGAGTCCTGACAAACACATCCTGTGTTTGTCAGTTTTTCCTTCCTGTCCTCTTGTACCCCAGCCAGTCAAAGCAGATGGACGCTCATCCTGAACCTGGTAATGTTGGAGGTTTTGTTTTGTTTTTTCTGTTAAAAGGGAGTTTTTCCTTTCTACTGTTGCCTTTGAGCTTGCTCAGGATGGGAGACTGTGACAAAGTGAAGATTCAACACAATCTGCTGGCTTCTTTAGATAGATAACTTACAATAATTGGCTTTTTAATGTATGTGAAACGACTTCTGTGACTTGCACTGTATAAATAAACTGAACAGAATTGAATTTGATTGAAGCTGGTGACAACAAAAACAGTCTTTACAACTAGGATTTTAATTCATGAGCAATGCTTTTGAAATGTTATGAAAATCATGGTAAAATTGTATTACTGTATTACTATAATTACTCATTTCAGTGCGACATTGGGCAAGTCAGACAAAAACATTGTGTCTGGAAGGGGAAAAAAACATGTTTTAGATCTAATTTTAATGACAAACAGAAGTGGAGACAATGTTATAAGGTAAAATAAATGAAAGTGCACAAGGAAGTCAGTCAGGAGGTTTTTCAAATCTTTTTAAATGTTTGACTTTCAAAGATTTGTCATTTATTTCATTTTGTAGAGTTAAGTTTTTTTTAAACAAAAAATAAATCACATGTTACCCATGGATTCACATTTACAGTATTTCCAAACAAACTTTTAAATCTGTTGCTATTTCTGTTTGTTGTTCTGTGACTTTTAGAGCCAATGCTAGATTTTCTCTATTTGGAGTAAAATGGCTCACAGCAGACTCGGTTAAGCCCATTTAATAAATACTTTTGCATGTCCTGCCCTGTCCTATAGTCCTGCATTTTGACACTGAACCACAAGCTGACAGAGCAGAAAGACTGAGAGGCGAGGCTGATGACAGACTGTGGGAGGAGAGCAACTGGGTGGGCCAAGGACAGTGCCAGTGAGGACGCCACAGAGGCTGCTCTGCCAGGAAAAAGACAGCTACGTTTAAAGTAAGTTTGAGGGAAGAATCATGCACTCTGCCCAGATGCAGCTAATTTAAAATAGAGGCATAAACCAAAGAGTTGCAACCCAAATGTTTTACTGGACACGCACCAAACTTACTCATAATCAATGCAGATGAGCTCCAGTAGCACCACAGCTCTTTCCCACGTCCTGTTTCTACCCGAAACCAGAATGCCCCTCTTCACAAAAAGCAACAACAGATGGAAAACGACAAAAGTAAATACAGTATATATATATTTTTTTTCTCTGTAACATCTAGTTACCATTATATTTGCTTTGTTTTGTGTTAGTTTTAAATAACTTTACTGTTTACTTGATTCTGTTTTTCTCAAATGCTGATTTTGGTTTCTGAGGTCGTGTTTTCATTTACTGTAGATCCAGGTTTTACAGTTCTGCACCTCTGACAACGTCACGGGTTTCCTGTGCAGCCTTGAAAGTTCAAAAACATTTTCCAGGTTCAAACAAACACAGAAAAAAGAAAAGAAAATATGGAAACGTGTTTGTTTTTACAGATTTTATTCCCCAGTCCATTTTGTAAAATATAAAAACATTTACTCATACAAGCTCTTTTTCATTTGTATTAGTTATCTGTAGATTTAGCTTATATTGTACTGTAAAACACTTTATGATTTTTTATTTATTTTTTTATTGTACTCTATTAATCCCCATTGGGGAAATTAATTATCTGCATTTTTCCCATTGCACATGTGAGCACACACGAGGCAGAGGGGCTGCCATTTAAAGCACCCGGGGAGCAGCTGGGGGGTTGAGGGTCTTGCTCATGGGCCCAATGAAGGTGGAGGCAGGGGTGGGTGTTTCACCTTTTCCACCCACATTGTGATGTTGGACGGGGGAGTTGACGGACGACCCTCTGATCACAAGCCCACCCTCTCTAACCTCTGTGCCACCACTCTAACTTAACTGAGTTTAAAATAATAATGATAATAAAAATATATGCGGACCATTTGCCACATGTTGCACACACTGTACACACACTGCACTCTTTATTCAACTTGTCAGTCACAAGTGAGGCCATCTTTAAAGCATTTTCTGCTTTTTCTTGAAGTGAAACACTGTTGTTTTTTTAAGCAATTTTTAATTAGAGGAGAAATAACCCGTGATAAAGATCAAAACTTGTTAAAAAAAATTAAAAAAAGCATCTCTTTCTTCAGAAGCATTGTTTCTTATTGGCCATATTTTCAAACTGCACGGTACAGTTGCAGATTGTTTATTTTTATTTTTATTTAGACTTCAAAAATAAATGCAAAATCTGTAATTTTGAGTTTCAAGAATTTTTGAAATAGAAAGCCTGACTCCTTTAAGAGCACCTTCTTCAAAGCTGTGCTCTGTTGTTAACCAGAGAAAGTAACTGAAATAAACACACAAATACATGTGCCTTGAGTGAATATCAAATCTGGTGGATTTTTTGCTGTAAGCCCTTAAAGAGAGGGATTGTGTGCAATACAGGCTGCCATAGCACTCAGCTGGACTTTTCTCCCACATTTGCAGGCATATGCAATAAACTACAGTAAAAATGTGTGTAAAGCTTCACTTTCCCTTTCAAAACTGTCTAAAGCGATGTACTGTACAGCTTTCATTTGTTTAGGCTTGTATCTGTTTGTCTCCAGACCTTTTTCCCTTCACAGACATTTTGGCCGTCGTTCACAGCAGGAACAACACAGGTGTGTGTAATTTTATTAACAATGCCTCAGACAAAATCCAAGCGTCTTTGTGAGCCGTGACAGTGCAGTCTGCAGCAACACGGCCCCTGAGCGTCGTGTTATGAATTACACCTGTGCCTCTTTTGCTCCGGACTGATAAAGGCCTATTGATGGAGGCACCAGAAAGAAATCACTTTAAGTCCAGGGAACAAGGGACCATGTGCAGACACAACAAAGAGAAAAACATTAACCGCAGGAGAGAGCCTCAAAGATTTCTCTCTACCCTTGAGCCCATACAGTAGATCCTTGTGTGATAACTGTATCCAACTGAATACAGTATGCTGTAAAGAAGCTGCAGCTGGGAAAACATGAGGTGTCCTGAAGGGCAAAAAAACAGAAATGCATCGAGGGTGAAGGGATGAAGAGGTAAGATGGAGCCGATAAGCAGATGTATACTGGAGGGGAAGGAGTTGGTTTGAGACGAGAAGAAAGATGCACACACATATTTCTAAAAGTATTCACTCACACATTGAATCCAGGTGTTACAACCACTTCTACGGCCTGGCATGTAAAACTTCTGCAAACAGGTGAAAGACTGGGTCGTGCTCAGGAGCTCACAGAGCATGACAAGCTGTTTAATGACATAATATATATATATTTTTAGCAAAGAATAGAGTCCTAACATTTATTAATTCTGTATTACACCCCCCCCCCTCCCAAAAAAAATAAAAAAAATAATCAAAATTGTGTTTTGACAAACTCATCAATAAAACTAAAACATTTTGTTAAAGTGAAAGAGGAAAAGAGGGGCAGGTAACTCTCTTCCTTTGAGTTTATACTCTTTGTTGCATGTGTCCTGTGGGTGACAAGCGTCCAGAGCGTCATAAAAAGAGCAGCGGAGGTGTCTGAGTGATTTATTTATCGTCTCAGCAGCAGAGGGGAGCGACATGTTTCAAGCATGGCTGCCAACATGACAAGGCAGCCATCGTTTGTTCATAACTTTATTATTAGATATTTAATATTTATTATTAAACAATTACAAAGCCTGTTTTTATTTTACAAAAGAGAGCTGTAAGAGTAATCACCAGAAAACATTTCAGTCACCCATCAAACACCTTGTTTCTTCAGCTAAATTTATTGAAATTCCAGGAATTGGTAGAATATAGTATTTTATCAGTTATGTATAGGGCTCATAATAACACATTACCTTTAAATATCCAAAGAAATTTTATAAAAAGACAAAGTTATTACAATCTCAAAGGGACAGAGATATTCATCAAACCACAATTCAGAACCAGCTTAAAGGGACGGTCTACCTCAATTCAGGGAGTTCGATTGTGGAATGTTCTGGAGAGTGATGTTAAAAATGCAAAATCAATGTATACATTTAAGAAAAAGGTCAAAAAGGACTTGCTCAAAAACTATATATGATGTAACTTAGTGTGTTTGTGTAAATAGAATTATTCATTTTGTGATGTAGTTTGTGTATTACAGTTAGAAAAATTAAGTAGAACTATTCATTTTCTGATGTAGTTTGTGTATTACAGTTAGAAAAATTAAGTAGAATTATTCATTTTGTGATGTAGTTTGTGTATTACAGTTAGATAAATTAAGTAGAATTATTCATTTTGTGATGTAGTTTGTGTAATACAGTTAGTAAAATTAAGTCTAGGCAGCACGGTGGCACAACTGGTAGAGCTGCTGCCTCTCAGCGAGCAGGTCCCCGGTTCAAATCCCGGTCTGGGGGCCTTTCTGGGTGGAGTTTGCATGTTCTCTCCGTGCATACGTGGGTTTTCTCTGGGTGCTCCGGTTTCCTCCCACAGTCCAAAAACATGCATGTTAGGCTGATTGGTAACTCTAAATTGACCCTGGGTGTGAGTGAGACAGGTCCCTCTTGTAAATGAGTCCCCGTGGTTCAACGGGCTAGCCTGTATAAATAAAGGTTGAATGAAAAAGTAGAACTATTCATTTTGTGATGTAGTTTGTATATTACAGTTAGAAAAAATAAGTAGAATTATTCATTTTGTGATGTAGTTTGAAGGTTATCGTTGGTTGAACAAACTGTGAAATAAGGGGCAGATATAATAAGATTTCATCTTCTTTCTGCTCCCTTCATTTTATCCTACTTGTATTCTTGTATCTGATGAAACTGTCTTGTATTGTTCTTTTAAAATGAATGAATAAACATCAAATCAAATCAAATTAGTATGCCTGAGAGTTGCCGGATCCATGCAAACAGTTGCTGGAACGCACCCTGTCAAAACAAGAAAGTTCCCTGGTCTTGTTCCGGCAGGATCCAGCTAATATTAAACACTGATGCCAACGTTCTGAAGAGTCAATAAACTTTGTGTGTCCTTTAAATTAGCTCAAGAACAGTGTGGGCTTCATGGATGGGTTTCCGAGCTGCTACATCCAAGCCTTAGTGTAATGCAAAGTATTGGATGCAGTGCTGTAAAGCACGTCGCCACTGGAGACGTGATCTCTGGAGTGGCGAGTCATGCTTCTCTGTCTGGCAATCTGATGGATGAGTCTGGGTTTGGCGGTTGCCAGGAGAACAGTACTTGTCTGACTGTATTGTGCCAAGTGTAATGTTTGGTGGAGGGGGGATTATGGTGTGGGGTTGTTGTTCAAGAGTTGGGCTCAGCCACTTAGTTCAGTGAAAGGAAGTCAGTGTTTCAGCATACCAAGACATTTTGGATAATTCCATGCTCCCAACATGGTGGGAACAGTTTGGGGATGGTCCCTTCCTGTTCCAATATGACATGGATGAGCACGTTTGGTGTGGAAGAGCTTTGGCCTGCACAAAGTCCTGATGTCAACCCGACAGGACACCTTTGGGATGAGTTAGAGAGGAGACTGAGAGCCCTTCTCATCCAACATTCATGTCTGACCTCACAAAAGTGCTTCTGGAAGAATGGTCTGCAACTCCCATAAACACACTCCTGAACCTTGTGAAAAGCCTTCCCAGAAGATTCGAAGCTGTATGGATGCAACGGGGGGCCAACATCATATAAAAGTCAATGGGTTGAGAATGGGATACCCCTCAAGTTTACACATATGTGAAGGGAGACGAACTACCGTAATACTTTTGGCTTTGTAGTATGTCAGCTTTGTGGTTCGTAGCAGCAATCCTGCTGGTGTGAAGGGATCAGGGAGGGGAGAAATCCTCAGGGACAAAGTGAACTCTTTGCTCTTCTGCTGCCACATCTGGATGACACACCACTGCCCCGCATCAAAGAACAGCTGCACAGGTGGTGGGAGAGAGCGATGGGACACACGCACAGTGCTTACAGAAATAAAACAGGCGCAGACACGTTTACAGATGGAAATGTGTTCCCACAGATGAAGTCAAGTTTTTAAAAAATTCTGCATTTAATGTATTTTTATTACAAAATCTGTGCTTTAGATTGAAAGGCGTTGGTATTCTAAGATGATATGACACTCCTGAAAAACCATGTCTTTGAAAACAAATATGGGAGGAACAATTTGTCAGTATTTGGATATCCCAACTGGGCTTTTGTCAAGTCAGCGAGGAAATCTGCTAAACACAATAATGAACAGAAAAAGACTAACAGACGAAAAAACATTGTCATTCCTTATGTTGCTGGAGTCTCAGAGAATTTCAGAAGGATTTTCAACAAACACAACATCCCAGTACATTTCAAACCCAGCAGGACTCTCAGACAGAGGCTGGTGCATCCTAAGGACAAAACACCAACACACAAACAGAGTGGTGTGGTGTACGCAGTCCAGTGCAGCAAGGACTGTCCAGACCGCTACATTGGAGAAACTAAACAGCCCATCCACAGAAGAATGTCCCAACACAGGAGAGCAACCTCCTCTGGACAAAACTCAGCTGTTCACCTCCACCTCACAGACAAGCGTCACTCTTTTGAGGACCAGAATGTGCAAATTTTGGACCGAGAGCACAGATGGTTTGAGACGGGTGTGAAGGAAGCTGTTTATGTTAAGAGAGAAAAACCTTCTCTTAACAGAGAAGGAGGTCTCAGATTCCAACTTTCTAAAGGCCCCAATATACCTGTTTCTTTTGCCTCACGCCGCTGGACTCGCGTGTGCTGCGCACCGGCAGCCCTTTTATACTCTGTGCAAGCGCAGCTCTCTGAGTGCAGCTGCAGCTGGGCGGAGCAGGACAAATTGAGGTCGCTGATTGGTCATTTGCTGACACGCAAGGCACTTTATCAACGCGCGCACGTAGGCGTAGTAAAATCCGACCTTGGCGCGTTCACGCCCGTGATCAAAGACTTTTGCCGCGGCGCTCCCGCGGCGCTCCCACGGCGCCGAGCGGCGTGAGGCAAAAGAAACAGGTATATTGGGGCCTTAAGACTTATAACTCAGTTCTGGGGCTGATTCACAAACGTTTTACACCGGATGGGAGCAGAGGTGTCTTGTCTTTGAATTAGACTAGCAAAGTTTTTTGAGAAACCTCTGTTGTTGGTTTGTGAGGGTGTTTTTGTCAATTTACATACAGTTGTGTGTCTTCTGTCAGAGACCTCAAGGGAACTCCCTGTTAAGGTGTGATCTGTCAATTTACATGTATGTGTTACCTCAGTTTGAAATTTACATACCCGGTATGTTGGTGCGTGACTCCTAAGACTGTTATAACTCCACGCGCACACAGTCTGTTTCATTGAATTGATAAAGCTCCTCGGATGAGAAGCAAAACGTCTTCTGCAACAAATACAGTCCAGTTAATCTTGTATTGAACACCTTTTTTGATTTTATCATGTCCTGGACGACTGAGAATCTTCACCAGCAATTTGTCAGTAGCATCCATCATATAGAACTCTCCAAGCAGCCTGGAAATATTTTAAACATTAAGAAAAACTTGCAATCCTCAAAGAAATGTGTACAGTCTGCAGTTTTACATGCCTACATTTTAAATATCTTGTGTGATCTGTTAATTGTGTGTAGGAAATTGTTCTCAGGTACTACCACACCAACTTTCAGCTCAAAGTCTATAAAATTGACTGACCTACATCTGTTTTTGTGTTTTCCAAGGTTGGTTATTGGTGGCAGCCATCTTGAACCAGGTTGGCTCTGAAAGTTAATCAGATGTAGATGTTCATCCATCGACTAATTTTTATCAGTTTCAGTAAAATATGTCAAGTGGTTCATGAGATATTTTTGCTAACAGACACTGTTGACTACAACAATTATCAAAGTTTCAAGCAAAAAAGACAACAACAAAAAACAGTGTGCTCAGCATATGTGAAGAGGATGATTCTCAGCTACTACCAGCACATATTGGAGCTCACTGTCTGAAATTAATTGACTTATTGATCATTTTGGATTTGCTAAGGTCGATTACTTGTGGCAGCCATCTTGAATTGTTCTGACTCCAAAAGTTTAACACATCTAATGATACATTACATTTCTGTTGGTTTCATTAAAATCTGTGCACTGGTTTAGGAGATATTTTGCCAACAGACGGATAAACCAACATGCACACAGGTAATAAAAATGAATGTCCATCAACTTTTATATATTTTAAAACTGCTGTGGCTGCAGCACAGAACAAACTGCATAAATCACAGCGTACTAATTCTAATCATTTGTTTTTAGCTTTAGAAATATCATTTTCAGAACGCGTGACCATAAACGTAACAAAAATCTAAGATTCCTCTGATGGTGTCAACACATTCCTGTCGCCTCTGCCTGCATCTCCTCACCTCAACATGTGGACACTGCACAAGATGATCCAATCGCTGCTCCGCTCTGCAGGAAGCACATGTTGAACTGAACCACTTGCAGGGTAACGTTCAGAGCCCTAAACTCTCCGCTGGACTCCCTCCCCAGCCTCCATCTGCCTGCTGGTGATGGATCGCCTGTGAGGAATGATGAATCTGCTCCTGTCAGGTCCTCAACACATCCTCATCTGGGATTCAGCCTTAAGGAGAGCAGAGCATCACCATCACCCCGCACTGCTCTGAGAGTGCACGCCGTACGTCCTCAGGCAAGACAGTCATGGTCATGGATTTCAATTTTAAATCAAAACTACAGCGTTGCCCTTTCTAAAGTAAATAAAAGTAGAAGTTTGACAGACTATCATAGAGGCAGAACAATGTTAATGAACGTGCTGAATGTTCTGTGCATCACAATGTGGATTTAGACTTATACCCAAATGATTTGCTCTGTCACGTTTGAAAATGCATTTCAGTTTATGTTTTGTGTATAGTTGATCAGATCTGTGTTCTGTTAGTCATTGTTTAGGTTCAGTGGTCATCCTGAGGCAAGGGTCTGCAACCTGCGGCTCTGGAGCCACATGCGGCTCTTTGGTCCCTCCGCAGCGGCTCTTTAACTAACATAAAACTGAATTTTATAGGATGTTGTACCCACAAAAAATGACTAGTTTAACAGTTTTCCTTTCAACTGCTTTGCAAATATATGGATACTAGTACCAATACACAAAGTAAATTATACTCACTTTAACTTTATGCTTTATTCTTCAAAGTAGGATACGCAATTACCACATTTTTTGGACTATAAATTGCACCAGATTATAAGGCTCAATATCAATGAAGGGGTCTGTTTTCATACATAAGGCGCACTGGATTATAAGGTGCATTATCAAAATAAAACTGTAAGATAAGTCAAACTTTATCCAACTCATTCATAATAACCACATGCAATTGGTTTGAGGTCAGTAAGCACAACCAGAATTAATACAGAAGACTCACTGGATTATAAGGCTCACTGCAATTTTTGAGAAAATTAAAGGATTTAAAATGCGCCTCATAGTCCAAAAAATAAGGTACTCCACAATTTTATAAAAAGCACATTTGTCTGCACAGTTCACCGTTTTAGTTTTTATTTGTTTTTTATTGGCAAAATACAAGACAATACAAGATGTTGGACAGATGAATGGAAGATGGATGGAATCCAATATTTTCTTTTGTTTCAAAATGTAAAAATATCAATAAATGTTAATAATCATTAGATGTTTTTAGTTTTATAATTTCACACCTACTGGCCCGAAAAGCCTCTAGCAAACTTAAAATGGCCCACGGGCCACCAGTTGATAATGACAGTTGTAGCAGGTATTGCGGCTCTCGACACATTTAATTTAGTGAACGAAAGGGCAGAAATGGCTCTTTTGATCGTAAAGGTTGCAGACCCCTGTCCTGAGGAGTCCCTTCTTTTATCTCAGTTCTCCCCTTTAAAGCTCTTTTCCTGTGTTAGCAGGCACTGCTGCAAAAGATCGCCCAGCTTTCACTTTCTTCTGTGGTCACGTGGCCACACCTGCAACTCATTACCTGCCAGTCAAGCACCTGTTAAAAGGTGGAGTTCATGCTGCTCTTTGACAGACAGCTGAACTCACTTTTGTCATCACGACCACCTCAGTCTAGTGTTTTAATGTGCTTTTTATCCAAGTTGCCGTTTACCTGGATTCCTCACGCACCTTCTTGTTGTGTCCACTTCACTGAAGCTTTTCTTGTTGAAAAATTTCAAATTTTATTTCTTTTATGTACAAAGACATACTATACTTGCCTCATATCTGCAGTAGGCCTCAAATGTATCCATACCAGGATCCTTACCTGCATGCCCACTCTCCACCCCCCAGCCTTTGTCTTCGTCTATTCTCCTCGGGACCTGGACTTGTCAACTCCCTTCCTATTTGCCAATGAATAAATAAATGAATACATAAACTTACTGATAAAATTTTATAAACATCGTTCAATAATTACATTTCTTTTCAGACTGGTGGTGGACGGTAGATATTGCACAATTCCAGTCCGTCACAATTAAACTTCAGTTTTTATCTCATGTATGTGACGTATGGCCAAGACTTGAAGTTCTTATTAAATGTTTAAACTATGAAATATGACAGACCAAAGTGAAATAATACAGTCTCAAAACACTTTGGGCCTTTTATGTAAAAATTATAACACCCTCAATTTTCCACTACATGGCTATTTATGTGGTAATTGTGATTTAGTCTAATTAGTGGCCATTTAGTAAATAAACATTTTTTGGGGGGTTAATGTAAATCCAGAGAGAGACAAGCAGGTCTTCATAGTTGAAATTGACCTTTTTTTTAAACTGGAAAACACATTCAGGTGTCATTTTAGAAAATTAGAAAATGCATTATATTATTGCAAGAAGGTGATGAGAATGCAATCACTTTTTAAAAACAAAATAAAGTCATTTTGGTAAAAAATGGATAAAGCTAAACGATCTATTTTTCATTTTACACTATATAAATACTGCAGGTTTAGTGTACTTTTAAAGTCATGTGAACTCACAAGCTGAATCAGCTATTTTGAATCCATTACACATCTCAGTTTTGACTTTCCTCACGCATTTCATCGTTCTTTCTTCATTTCCTGTGAAGTAAGAGGACAGATTTGGGTTTTTTCCCCAAGGCCTGGGTGTTATGTGTACTGAGGGAGAAAATGGCTTCCTGGTAGCTTTAAAGCCAGTGGATTTTGAGCTCTTTCCAACCAAAAGGGCCTCTCTGTTATTCTGAATGCACTCTCTCACTGCTGTGGTGGTCACTCGGCTTTATGAGAGTCAGCAGCACAGATGTTTTGTGTTTTTGTGAGGATAGAGCAGGTTAAAAGCTCACGCTGATACCATGTAAGCAGCTAGATCGATAATCTGCAAGAACCAATATCCACAGAGAGGAATAAAGTGTAAACCATGTGTGTGTGTGGGGTGGGGGGGGGGGACTCATATCTCACAAAACTCTGCACAAATAAAGACAACCACTCTCTCTCCCCTCTCTGCTCAGTCTGGATTACTCCCTGAAAATTAGTCAGAATTTCAACCACGTCCTTTCTTTGGCTTCCTCCCTCACACTTTTGCATCTGGCCAACACCAGGGAATATTTAGAATCATACCAAACAATAAATCTCAAAGTAAAAGAGAGGAATTACAGAATAATTCAGGAGGCCAACAGTTACAGCAGCGCTGTGAAGGGCAGATACTGGACTCGTCTCTTAGCCCTCGACTGGCCGGCAGGACTGAGAACAACTAAGCCCACATCTGTTGGCACAGCTTCCTGCGGCATCTTTACAGCAACACGCCCACTGACAAACCAGACGGAGCAAATGCCTGGGGCTCAGGCCCTCCTGGTGGAAGCAAATTAAACGTCTCAAGTTGGTTTTTGGTCCAGGCTGTGCTGGGAGAACATGAAGCTTGTGAGGGAGTGTACACACTCACTCATTCTATCATATTTAATCATGTTAAATTGTTTCAGTCTTATTTTGACAGTTTAGATCACTGTTCCAGAAAACATAGACATCTCACCAGAGACAGACCCAGTTAATGGGTTGAGATTTGCATCGTTTATAAAAACTGGCAACCAGCTTCAACCATTTATCAAGTAGGAAAATGATGCAGCAGCTGCTGCTACAACCTGCTCCATGCAGGCCTCGGTTCCTTAGCCCACTAAATTCAATTCAGTTTATTCATATAGCACCAAGTCACAACAAAAGTCATCTCAGGGCACAGAACAGAAACATTTATATATTAAAAATAATAGTTTAACATTATTTATCTGAGGAGCAGACTGCTTTGAATTCAACTCCATCACAGAACTCTCATCTTGAGCCAGCATGAAGGCGACAGTGGAAAGGAAAAACTTCCTCATGAGGAAGAAACATCCAGCAGAAAATGGAACAATAAGATCTGTAATATAAGATGGAGCTAGGTTGTTGAGGGCTTTGTAGGTTAGAAGTAAGATTTTGCACTCTGTTCTGAATTTGACAGGGAGCCAATGGAGAGAAGCTAAAACTGGAGAGATGTGATCTCCCAGTAACTCCAGTTAAGACTCTGGCAGCAGCATTATGGATTAACTGAAGACGTTTTAAAGAAGTATTTGGACACCCAGATGAACCATTGCAATAATCCAATCTAGACGTGACAAATGCATGAACCCATTTTTCTGCATCAGTTTTAGACAAGATGGTTTTAATTTTAGTGATATTACGGTACGCAGATGGAAGAAGGCGGTTCTAGTAACGTTTTTAATGTGGGGGATAAAAGACATGTCCTGATCAAAAATAACACCCAAGATTTTTAAGAAAACTACAAAAACTTCTGTGTACACTTTTTATTTATTTATTTGGGGGGGGGGGGGGTGTATCAAGTTCTTCTAAGTGCTGTATAAGAGTACAGTCACATGTCTGTCCATCCTTGTCATCATCTTACAAGCAGCTGCTCTTATATAAGTCTATGAAATAATGACATTTATAATGATTATTATGAGATGCTAAATTATGTGTCTGTTAAATTGAGTCCATTCCTGGTACGTGTGGTCATAAGACATTAGAGTTTGATCAAGAACGTTTGTTTAGTGTTTTGTGTTTATGCTGAGTTCAGTAAATGCATCCACCATGTAAAAATCATATGACGACCTTCAGATATTCAATTGTGAAAACCTTCAATGAATTCAACCAGCTGCACTGTTTCTGCACTTTCACTTCCCCTTCCGTCAGTGCTTTTCAGAAGGTATAATCTATAAGAATGAACATTTCAGTCTTTTTGTTTGCTTTACTTGACTCATATTTCAGTCTTTGCTTGCTTTAAGACTAAGTGCTTTAAACACAGAGACAGATGCAAGGTTTTCAGTAGTAAACATTGTGAGAATTCTGCTAGCTGCATTCACAGAAATGACCCATATAGAGACTTAGCCCTGTGAGCAGGCAAACATGCATGTTGTGTCCTGCTCAGCTTGTGGACTCAGTAAAGCAATTCCAGAACTAAACTTCCGTGTCTCCTGTTCATTATTAACATTGTTTTCTTTTTAAAAAAAAAAAAGATGGGACTAGACGGCTTGTCACAAAGTTTCCTTTGCACAGTGAAACAACAAGACACTGAGTTTCAGATCCATGTCAACCAGTGATACACGCCCTGATCATTGTTTGTTCATCACTACATAAATGATCCGAACCTTCCTGGCAATCAGCCGACACAATCAGGCCAATCAGGCAGGGAAAAGACCAAAATAAACAGCAGGGGTGTGAGTGATGGTCGTACAGCGCTCTCACTGGCCTGATGTGACCTCAGGATGAGGTGCCCTCGTGATTAATTGATGTTTAAGCTCATTCACTGTCGGCACACTTCCTTTTCCTTTGGGCCTCCTAACTGACTCTATTCTCTATGTCAAGCCCCCTCTCCTATGATGGCCCCCGCTCACACTCGAACCCCCTTTCAGTCTGACTGTCTGGGCCCGAGGGAGGCAGCGTGGGAGTTTAATTGCCTTGTATTTCCATGAAGCCAAGTTCATTACATTAACAAGTCCGACCCACGCTGCATACTTCTGACCTGCTGCAATTTGTTTTTGTGCTTGTTAGGCTGCCAGAGCGGCAGCTACCCACTCAGCTGGCTGAGGGAGAAGGTCACGGCAACGAGCTCGGCGTGCACAGGCGTCCATTGTGACGCACCACAGTTGAAGAAACTATGACAAGGATTTACAGCCTGGTGAACTGGGTGTAGTCAGCCTGGGAGAAACCAGGGTCTCTCTGGTTGGCATGAAAATAACATGAGGCCTCAACAGAGTGGGGGACAGTCGAGGCCGCGCTGAAAGTGAATGTGAGATGCACATTTGGAGGACATGCAGCAAACTTTGGGAATA
>JBBPBX010037045.1:0-13514 GCA_038048925.1 Garcialebias charrua | reverse complement strand
TTTTAAGCATAATTGACCTAACATGCAAACAGATTTGAGAAAAACCTCTAAAAAAAAAACGAACAAAAATTAATCTAATTTGTATTATCAAAATGCTTTTCAGCAAATTCAGATTTTTTTTTAGCTGTTTAACACATTTATTACTTTATTATTTGTCATTTCAGCTAATTGACCCTAAATTGTGTGTCTCTTGACCAGATGATAGCATGCTAATTGTGAGCATGCTAATCAGCAAGCCAATTGCACGCTTCCTTAAAACATGCAACATCTGTGGCATTGTGCTTTGTGATAAAACTGTTTAGTGGCCTCTTATTGTGGTCACCCTAATGCACACCTGTGCAATAATCATGCTGTCCAATCAGCCTCTTGTTATGCCACACCTGTGAGGTGAACAGATTATCTCAGCAAAGGAGACATGCTCACTAACACAGATTTACACAAAAAATTTAACATTTGAGAGAAAAAGATCTTTTGGGTACATGGAAAAAGTCATACATCTTTGAGTTCAGCTCATGAGCAATGGGAGCAAAAACAAAAGTGTTGCATTTATATTGTTGTTTAGTATATTTTTGTTTCAATAAAATGCAACACTGACATAGCTACTTGCAAAACAGTTTTTTTTAATAAATTATTTCATCAACATTTTTGTAATTAAAAACTTGGACTTATGTGTAAAATTTCATGAGCTTCCCTAAATTATTTAACAAGTGGTTGGTTTTCTACAATAGAAAGCATTGTTTCTATTTTTAATTACGATTATTCAATTAATAAATTGTGTCTCTCTCCTAGGGGCTGAGATGGTGTAGAGGCAGGGCAGCCGGCTCAGGACCAGAAGGTCTCGGGTTCGATCCCCGGTCACTGCATACCTCGTTGTGTTCCTGGGCAAGACACTTAACCCCGAGTTGCTCCCGGTAGGTCAGGCAGCGCCTTGCATGGCAGTCTACCGCTACCGGTGTATGAATGTGTGCATGAATGGGTGGATGGTTGGTACTGTAAAGCGCTTTGGGGTCCCTCAAAGGGGGCTGGAAAGCGCTATATAAGTAAGCTTACCATTTGTCCAGATGAACACAAAATAAAAATATTAGATTTAAAAAAATACACATCTCAGACCCAACTGCTTGAAAATTTTATAATGTTAAAATAAAATATTCAATTATAATTTGGAATTGTTTGTATTATTTTTTAAGTTAAACTGAATAAATGAATAAATTGTTTATAACCTACCTAAACAAAATGTTTTGGTTCTTCTCTATTTCTTCTTTGCACAAGAACAGGAAGACTGCTGAGAATGTTGTTGAACTAAAACACAAACAAAAGAAACAAATTCAGCATTACAAGAACTCTCTAAAGATCCAAACATACAAAGTCAAACAGTCTGTGAACGCATCAATAACTCAAGGTCACCGTCATGATGCTTTATGTGCTTTAAACACAGAGACAGATGCAAGGTTTTCAGTAGTAGATATTGTGAGAATTCTGCTAGCTGCGTTCACAGAAATGACACATATAGAGTCTCCAGACTCGAACCAGCAGACTGAGAGACAGCTCTGTTCATCAGGCAGTCAGGATGCTAAACACTCTGCCTGCTCTGCCTCCCCTCCCATTTGAACTGCCTTAACACAAAAAACTTTCTCACACATTACCACTCAACACAAAGTTTTTAACACTGGACTCTGTGTCATCAAACGGGTTATTCACTAAACTCTCGGTCATGTGCTCATTCAGTTTGCACTACTTCTCATATTTGCACTAATGTTTGTATTACATTACTGCCTATAGTCATACTACTGTTTACATTCACTGTTTACATTTATTAATACGGTTTACATTTATTACTACTGTTTTACATTTATTACTACTGTTTACATTTACACTACTTTTATATCTACACTACTGCTGATACATATACAGTATTCTCTGACTAGCCTTATCTAAGGATGCCCAATGTGCCTTACTGCATATGCCACTTTGCCTCTATACCAACATCAACTACCTCATACATATACTGTGTACATTAACTCATATGCTGCTGTGCCACTCTTTGCAAATGTCAATGCTAGAACCTTCAGTTTATTTTATAGATATACTTTTTATACTACTATGAAAAAACTCAGGACAGTATTACACTTTTATTATTTCATTTTATGCTTATGTTCATTGGGTGTTTGGTGTTTCAGTGTTGGTGTAAATTTTCATACTTTTATACTACTATGAAAAAACTCAGGACAGTGTTACACTTTTACTATTTTATGCTTATGTTTATTAAATGTTTTAGTGTTTAGTGTTTAGATGGTTACTGTTGCACCGAGGGACTGAGAGAAACGCAATTTCAATCCTGTGTATGTCCTGTACATATTGCAGTTCTGACAATAAAGTTGACTTTGACTTTGATGATCAGAGGAAAATCTCAAAAGAAATAACTAATCAGGACATGTTTGTGAAGACTTATACACAGATTGAGAATACAAGATTTTCAGGCTGCAGATGAACAATTTAAATCAGTGGTTTTCTTCTGTACAAGTCACTGAACCAAGAGGGGCTCAGCACAAGGCTGAGAGGGACGCCACTTTTGATTGAAAACACAAATAAGAAAAAAAAAGGATTAAATGGCTCTATGAAACAGTTTTTTGAATTGGTCACAAAAAAGTGAAGCTCAACCAACGTTATAAGTTAGCACTAACAAGCTGTTTATTGTTTTATTTTTGTAAAATAAAGACCAGTACAGAAAGTCAAGTTTGTCCCCTGAACATTGAGCAGCATAAGAAAAAGCAGGTTTATGAGCAGAGAATAAAATGCAGCCTAAAAAAGAAGTTATAACAAAAACAGGGCTAAATTCAGCAACACAATTAGGAAACATTTCATCACATTTCCGAGCATGAGGTGTAAGTTTCAGCATACATGCTGATTGCTACAAACAGTTGATGCAAACGCACAGCCCTACTGTATGTCTTCATTCATGGATTTCTCTCATTCACACTCACTTAATGTAAAGTTCATGGAGGACTGAAACTTTGTGGACTCTGGATGACTTTAGGTTACCAAAGTCGCAGCACATGCACCACTTTCACAACACTGGAGTTTCCACTTTGCTACACATAAACTGACATGTATGTGTTACATTTTTTAAAGCTCACAAGTTTTTTTTTAAAAATCACTCTTCCAAGAATTCTTGATTGCAAAAATGTAATTCGCCTCATCGTAGTAATTCAGAGACATCATGTACTTGACGGTTGTGCAATGATCAGTGGTGTAAGAAAACCACTGCAATGCTTGCTGAATTATCCAAAGTCTCATTTGGAAGAGTGAGATAAAGACGTAAAGCTAAAGAGGCGTAAAAACCGTTAAGACGTACTGTATGGCTCAAAGGCAGCCCTAAAGCAATACAATAAGGAGGGAAATGGGCTGCATCCAGTGGTCTGAGTGAGCGTCTCTGAAAGTGGATATGAAGGCGGATGAGCCACGCCAGCCTCCTCTGACTGCATTAACAAAATCTAATGGAACGTCTGGCTCCAAGAGGCCTCGTCATCCATTATCTGACTGTTGCCCCACGCAACCACAAAGGCTCAGTCTCTGAGGCTGCAGCTCCACCATCGCCCATGATGTCCTCACTTGTTTTATTCTCACTGCACCCTCCTAATGAAAATTACTGGTAAATCAATTGTCCCGTACATGAGGGGGATGGGGAAAAATAAATAAAAACCGGGGGTGATGTCCACACATGGCCCGAGGCCACAAATTACTGTGAATTAGCAGGTGAAGAAAAGATGATGATGGTCATATTTCCTATTGAGGCACAAGAATCAGATTTAAAATCAGTCCCATGGTGTAAACAAGCACAGTCACTGTCATGTAGCACACGTAATCATTATTGACTGCACAATGTACATGCCTGTGTGCTCATTTGCATGTTATTTTATTGCATATCTTATGAGTCACTGGGTGAATTTTAATGAAACTCTCAGGAAGTAATTGTTGGGTGAACATCTACAGCTGATTAACTTATCGAGTTAATCCAGTTCAAGATATTAGACGCAAGTCGTCAACCTTAGTCAAAGCAAAATTGATCATAACACTGTAAATTCTACAGATTGCGAGCTAAAATTTGGTGTATAGCATATATCCCAAACACTGACAGATCAAACAAGATCTTCTATAACAATGCGTTCATATTGCTTTTTTAAAATTTAACCAAAAGCTTAAAACTCCAACATTCTTCAACAATAGAAAAATGCATTCCTGTGAGTTTAGCTTTTTCATTATTTTGTTTTTATTTTGTGTTAACTTATGGAATACACCATTTCCATATGTCTTTTGTCTGTTTCTACCTTCTACATCTATTTCTGTTGAAGATCCATTTCTGAACACGCCTTCGCTGAGTTACGATCTCAACATGATGAAACAGTTGGCTTGTTTTTGTTTTAGATTATCAAAAAAATGGAAACTAAATCACTCTGTGTGGATAATACCGGTAATGCATTTTTTTTAGTAAATTATGTTTGAAAGTGGCTGAATGGGTGTTGCATGGGGAAAGTTGTTGTAAAAAGGAGATGATGCAGCGATGTGGTTAAAATGTTCCTGTTCCAACTTTTTAAAGAAGATATTTGCATCTAATTTTTAAAAAGTATTGATATTTAGAAGCACAAAATGTTGCTCTTTTTCCTATTGAAAGGATTAGTTTTATGCAATTTCTAAATCATTTTGTTTTTCATAATATTTCATTCTATATCCCTATTTTAATGTGATCTATCTATCTATCTATCTATCTATCTATCTATCTATCTATCTATCTATCTATCTATCTATCTATCTATCTATCTATCTATATCTATCTATCTATCTATCTATCTATCTATCTATCTATCTATCTATCTATCTATCTATCTATCTATCTGTCTATCTGTCTGTCTGTCTGTCTGTCTGTCTGTCTGTCTGTCTGTCTGTCCATACAGTATATAAACTAGAGAAATTGTATTTCCTGCAAAAAGGCAGTGTGAAAACTTATTGCAGAAGAACTTGTTGAAAAACAGCTGAAATTAGCTAAAAAACATGCTGAAACATACGGTAGTTGAAATGCAGGCAAGTGTAAATCAGCAGGAGAAAACAGAAAAAAAATTGAAATGAGTGCAAACAATGTGGGATCAGCTGACAAAGCTAATATTTGCATAAAACAGCTAAATAGTAGCTGAAATAATTGAATTAGGCTGAAAATAGAGATTAACACAAAAACTTGAATTGATCTGAAAACAGCTGAAATTAGGAGGAAATTAGGAAGAAATTAGCTAAACTATGCTAAAAGAAAAAGCTAGCTGAAAAGGTATAACTTGCCTAACTTGGCATAAGAAAGCAGAAAGAACACATTTGTCCAATTGGCTGCAAGAAGCAGAAATTAGCACAAAAATGTGGAAATTACCTGACAAAAGCTTAAATTAGCACAAAACCCGCTGAAAAGTAGCTAAAAATGCAGGAAGAAGCTTATGTGTAGTGGCAGGGCTTCCGACTTGGGACCCGAAGGACGCGGGTTCGCGCCCCGGCCACTACACACCTTGGGGTGTCTATGAGTGCACACCTAATTCTCCAGCTCCCCGGGCGCTTTCTGGCTGCTCACTGCACCACCTGGTGGTGGTTGGGTTAAATGCAGAGACGAATTTCGTCTGTGTATGGGAAACATACACAGATGACAGAAAAGGACATTATTATTATTATTATTATTATTATTATTATTATATTACCAGAAGAAAGAGGAGAGAGAAGAAATAAGCTGAAGGGAGCAAGCTGAAATTAGCAGAAATAATTTAATTAGGCTGAAAACAACAGAAATTAACACAAAAACTTGAATTGATCTGAAAACAGCTGAAATTAGCTAAACTATGCTAAAAAGCTATAGCTGAAAATGTGTAACTTGCTTAACTTGGCATAAGAAAGCAGAAAGAACACATTTGTGGCTGAAAGAAGCTAAACTGAGCACAAAAATGTGGAAATTACCTGACAAAAGCTTAAATTAGCACAAAACCCGCAGAAAAGTAGCTAAAAAAGCAGGAAGACGCTTACCGTATTTTCCGGTGTATAGGTCGCACCTTTTTATGGTTCTTTCAAGGCCTGCGACCTATACTCAGGTGCGACATGGCTTGTTATCGCTTTCGGTGAAACACGTTTTTAAATCCAGCTTATTTCACAATCACGTTCATTTATTAAGGAAAAGTTCAGCTCAGACATATATTTGCTATAATTTCTATCAAACAAATAATTATTTTTAAGTGTTAATCTTCTTAAAAGCCTTGCTGTGTGCTCCTGTTGCAGACATTTGCAGCAGAGCTAAACGTAGGTGCGAACTATACACCAGTGCGACCTATCTAGGGATTTTTCCAATCTATTGGTGATAATTGGACAATGCGACCTATACCTTCTCCTATTCTGCTCCTGCTTCATGGAATATCTTACAAAAAGATCTGAAGCTCTCGACCTTGACTTCTCTAAATGGTTTTCAGAATCTGTTGGAATCCTGGCAAAAACCAATGCAGATTTGTTCCTGTCTTTGATTTTATACGTCTACCTTATAATGTTTTGCTAGTTTTTTGATACTTTGTTAAAAAAAAAAAAAAAAAAATCTTTTGTTTTTTTCTCTCTTTTTGTTTTCTATTGTTTATTGTTTGTTTGTTTATTGTTTAATGAAATTCTATCACTGCTGTTCATTGTTCTTTAGTTTTAGCAGGTCGCTTTCGTAAATGAGCCCATGAGGTTCAAAAGATTTACCTGACTAAATAAAGGTTGAATGAATGAATGAATACACAGGTGCGACCTATACACCAGAAAATACTGTAAATTACTAGAAGAAAGAGGAGAGAGAACACATGTTTGTTGAATTAGGCTGAAAAAAGTTGAAATGGGTGCAACAAAAGTGGAATAGCTGAAAAATCTCAAATTAGAATAAAAACAGCTTAATAGTATAGCGGAAATAGCAAACAATGCTGAAACTTGCAGAAATAAGCTGAAAGGAGCAGAAAGAAGTTGGAAGGAGCACACAAATATAGTTAGCATCACAAAACAGCTGAAAAAAACAGCTGAAATTAGCTGAAAAAAGTTTGAATTTGCATAAGGAATCTGACAGAAGCTTAAATGTGAAAGGAGCAGTAAAAGGTTGCAAACAGATCTAAAGATCTGAAGGAGGTGAAATGAGCTCAATTCATTGTCTATGAGAAAAAAGTGGCAGAAAAGAATAAATATTTCAAAAAAGCTAACGTTGCACCTATACCAAAAGTCATAGTACTTTCTCCTAGAGGACCTGAACGTTATGATATATGATTTGTTGAAATGGCACAAAAACTGTGAAACGAGAAAGATGCTGAAAAATGTACGGAAGTAAAACGGATAAATATTCACATTAACTCACATTCATGAAGGGAGTGCACATGCTGTTTTTTATGCCGGAGTTTCAGACTAAAATCTTCTGATGATAAAAATTTACATTTTGATTTACTCAAACCTTGAAAATCACTCTATGTACAAGCTCATGCGATGCTGCAAGATCTCACACCAAGAGAACAAGTGTTGAGAATGACTCTCAGCTACTACCACATCCAACTATAGCTCAATATCTTTAAAACTGATCAGATCAGAGCCATTTTTGTGTTGGCCGAGTTTGATTAACCGTGAAGTCCATCTTAAAATGGATAAAGTGTAAAAGTTACAAGATGGCCTCCAACAAGAAGATGTGTTATGTTAAGTGAAGAGACAAGAGTTTTGAAGCATTCAGAACCCTTCACTCCTTCATGCTTATGAACTTGTTTACCGTATTTTCCGGCCTATAAGTCGCACCTTTTTGCCTACATTTCCAAGCCCTGTGACTTATAGGCCGGTGCGACTTATACGTGGATTTTTCGTTTTTTTCCACTTTGGTCAAAAAATGGTCACTTAATTTAACGGTTTTTAACCGTCAAAAGTGCATTTATCAAGAAAAGTTAAACTGAGACACACTTTACTGTAATGTCAGCTAACAAAAATATATTTTTTATGTGTTTATCTTTAAAGATCAAAGAGATGCAGGTCTGTTTGCTGCACTGCAGGTCTGTTGTTGCTGCGCGTGCTCGTTTTGTGCCGTGAGGTGCGACTTATAGGCCGGTGCGACTTATAGGGCGGAAAATACGGTAGTTGTCAAACAGAGTTGTTTCACTGGCCTTTGCTCATTTTTAGCCAGAGAAGGACTCAGGAGGTGTGCTCTGCATCTGACCAGAGGAAAAACATGGTCATGTTGTGCTCATGTTCATGTGGTGAACCCGAGCCTCCTCGTGTCGTATCTTTCCTACCTTGAAGCAGGTCTGTGCGGTCGGGGTTTGAGCAGTGGTGAGAAAATGACAGCGTCATCTCAGCATGGAAACGGGCAACGAACCAGGAGGGGTCTCTTTCTCAGTGGTCCTGGGGGTCAGAGGCAGGTTTGATTTAGGACATTCCCTGGAACTGAGGAATGAAACGAGGACACAGGAGTTCAAGCACAAGGTTCCTCTGTGTGTTTTTCACACCAAGTTTTAAACGTAAAGGCATTTGGAGCATAATTACTACAAAATGTGGCCACTTGTATGTCTGCTGAGCCACCGTGTCCGAGAATCATGTGACAACAGGATGTTATGAATTTTCAAAGAATTGGATTCATGTGACTGCTCCGTGCCGTGCCGCTCACGCACCAGCCACACATTTTTCTGTTTTCACCTCTGAACAGACGTGCCTTTCTGCGTTCGTCTTCAGCTGCTTGTTTTCCTTCAAGCGGAGTATGGCGGGGTCACGTCAGCAGATCTCCTCATGATAATTTCTCAGCAATGTGAATTCATTATAGTAGGATTCAACATGGGCCACACTGAACTGAGAGCTTTGTTTGCTGCTCGGAGTCCTTTCACCAGCCTGAGCATGGATTACTCATACTACAGGAAATAATCACGCCAGGGTCCATTAAGTGGGATGGCAGGACACCATATCAGCATTAATCTTCCACTTAGCAGAGCAGCCCCTGGAGGGAGAACAAGATGGAGGGGAGATGGGAAGGGAAAGCCGTTTACAACTCTACTACTACACTAACCATTTTGTCCCCAAGAAGTAAAAACGTTGGTTAAAACATTTTCTGTGATCTTGGGATTTATTTCTGTTTAAACACCAATAAATCACAGTAACTTGCATGTTGTTGTTGTTTTTTTCATTATGTTCCATAAAAGAAACTTTGTAGCTTCTGCTGCAAGGAGATTGGTCATCCATATTTTAATTGTTTTATACAAAAGAATCCATCCATCCATTATCTTTACCTGCTCATTCCTTTTTGGGTCACAGGGGTCATTGGTACCCATGTCCAGCAGTCACTATGCGAGAGGCAGGGGACTCCCTGGACAGGTCCAAGTCCACCACAGGGACACATGGACAAACAAGACTAACAGCCATTCACTCTCTCACTCACACCTAAGGACAATTTAAAGTTGCCATTCAGCCTAACATGTTTTTGGTCTGTGGGAGGAAACCGTAGTACCCGCAGAAAACCCACGCATGCACGGAGAGAATCAGAATCAGAATAAGCTTTATTATCATGCGATAAACAAAGCTTTTCCTTAGTTTACACATTTCCCAGGAGAAATTGATACGTCGGCCTGTTTCGAGGCCAGTCAGGGAGTCAGATTCAGATAAGCCACAATTGTTGATTTATTCAGGCAGACTGTTTTTCTTGTCGGCCTTGAGTCTTACTGGTACTTCCAAGATCCGAAATGGCCAGATTAGGGTGCCTTCTACTGGTCCGTGCTTACGAGCCTCTTCAAGGTGGTTTTCATGCTGACTAGTTCCAAAGCCGCAGGTGGCCTGCGATTCAAATCACTTCCAACTTATGGTTTAATCGTAAATCAGCTGATTTTGAGTCTTCAAAGCACAAACCAAACCTTCACATGGGCAGCAGCCTGACGAGGGCCAAATTAGCTGTGGCCGTCTTCTTTGTATGTTGATAAACCAGGATCCAGACTGTTCCAAAAACAGGAAACCTGTTATCATAACTCCATTTATACGCAATTCTGGCATCCTCGATCAATAGCAGAGGTAGACACATCACCTCCAGAGATGTATCCAGCTGCATGCGTGTCATCCGAGCAGATGAGGGTTCTCCAGGACCCTGTCGCTTTGTTGAAAAGATTTTGTCATTTAGATCTAAAGTCCAGTTAGTCAGATCCAAAACAGTAGTTTTCATTTTGGAAGATGTGTAAAAATAGAAGCTGCTCTGATACACAGACAGAGAGCAAAAAGGCAGGAGGAGAACAGGGAGCGGGAGAAAAAAACATGCATACGTCCCTATCTAGGATTCGATCACTGACTTTGCCACTGAGAGGCAGCAGCTCTATACCAGCTGATCCACCAGTCAAGCTGATTTACTATGGTTTGGGCAACTCATTCTCACTCCCTACTCATCATATATTGATGCTTGGGGGATGTTTTGGGCCGTGTTGTCAGCCAGAAAGGTGAGAGAGAAATGTGTAATCATGATGGCTTGCTGATGAGAAGATACACAAAGTTTTTGCATAGCAGCAATTAAAACTNGGAGACATTACTACAATATAAAAAAGCACAAGCTATAGTTAAGAAGACTGTTAGGGCGGCAAAAAAGGCATGCTGGAGACAGTATTGCAATTCTATTGGAAGAGAAACCAAGTTAGCAGAAGTATGGATAATTATTAAGAAAATGAATGGGGTTAAGAAAACTTCTTCCTTACCTGTGCTAAAATTGAATGGGAAAATAGTGGATAGTAATAGAGAAAAGGCGGAACTGTTAGCAGAATCCTTCATTGCAGTACACAGTTCAAACAATTTATCTGTGGATATGAAAAGGAATAAAGAAAAGTTATTATCTGAAAACCCAGAAATTACTATTAAGAAAATAGTTTCTGATCAAGATTTAGATATGCCTTTCACCATATATGAGTTGGAAAAAGCTATTATTAACACTAGGCAAACAACACCTGGTAAGGATGGGGTATGCTATACCATGCTTAAACATTTAGGAAAATCATCTCTTATTGTTTTATTAAAACTGTTTAATTTGATTTGGATGACTGGAAATATTCCTGCGCAATGGAAACAGTCAATCATAATTCCCATACTAAAACCAGGGAAAAAGGCAGCTGATCCGACTAATTATAGACCTATTGCACTCACATCACAATTAGGTAAAATAATGGAAAGGTTAGTTACAGAAAGACTAACATATTTTATTGAAAGTAAAAATAAATGCTGTCCTTTTCAAAGTGGTTTTCGTAAAGGGAGAAGTACATTGGATGCAATACTGTGTTTGGAATCTGACATAAGAAAAGCTCAGACGAATAAAGAATTAGTGATAGCTGTGTTCTTTGATATGGAGAAGGCGTACGATATGTTATGGAAAGAGGGATTACTGATTAAATTAAGGAACCTCGGTATAGGAGGTAAGATGTATAATTGGGTTTTGGATTTTTTGTTTGGTAGAGAAATAGAAGTTAGGGTGGGGACAAATTTCTCTACCAAGTACACTGTTGAGAATGGTACCCCACAAGGCAGTGTGTGTAGTCCGATTCTTTTTAATATCATGATAAATGATATATTTGATGAGATGGATGGGAGAATAGGTAAATCCTTATATGCAGATGATGGGGCTTTGTGGGTGCGGGGACGTAATCTGGTATATTTACAGAAAAAGATGCAGGATGCTATCTCGAAAGTGGAAGTTTGGGCAAACAAATGGGGATGTAGGATGTCAACAACAAAAACTCAAGTCATTTGTTTTTATAGAAGACATAAGGACGTTACGTTACACCTTTATAAACAAAAGCTTGAACAAGTTAAAACGGTGAGGCTCTTAGGAGTCATCTTTGATGAAAGTTTAACGTGAAAACATCAAATAGAATTAGTTCAAAATAAATGTAAAAAAGTGAACAATTCGTTAAGATGTCTCTCTGGACAGGAATGGGGAGCATCAAGAAAAGTGTTGTTAGGAATATATCGGGCCCTCATGAGATCTTCTTTAGATTATGTGTGCATTGCATATATGGCAGCTGCTGACAGTCATCTGAAGAAACTGGATAGTGAACAAACGAAAGGACTGAGAACTTGTTGTGGAGCTTTCAGAACAACATCTTTAGCAGCTTTACAAGTGGAAAATGGTGAGCTTCCGTTGAGATTACGTAGATTAAAGCTAATGTATTTGTATTGGGTGAACCTACAAGGACATAAACAAGATCATCCAACTAAGATGGTGCTGCAGGACTGTTGGGAACATAATGAATCAAATTATAATAGTTTTGGATGGGTTGGGGACATTGACATTACATTGAGTCCGAGTGGGCCATGTTCCGCGCCTCTATTGTCGAGGCAGCTTATCAGAGTTGTGGCCGCAAGGTTGTTGGTGCCTGTCGTGGTGGCAACCCTCGAACCCGGTGGTGGACACCGGCGGTGAGGGATGCTGTCAGGCTGAAGAAGGAGTCCTATTGGGCCTTTTTGGCCTGTGGGACCCCGGAAGCAGCAGATAGGTACCGACAGTCCAAGCGGCATGCGGCTCGGGTGGTTGCTGAGGCAAAAACTCGGGCGTGGGAGGAGTTCGGAGAGGCCATGGAGAATGACTTCCGTACGGCTTCGAGGCGATTCTGGTCCACCATCCGGCGTCTCAGGGGGGGAAAGCGGTACGCGACCAACACCATTTATGGTGGGGATGGCGTGCTGTTGACCTCAACTCGGGATGTTGTGAGTCGGTGGGCGGAATACTTCGAAGACCTCCTCAATCCTACTGGCACGTCTTCCACTGAGGAAGCGGAGCCTGGGGACTTTGGGTCGGGCTCTCCAATCTCTGGAGCTGAGGTCACCGAGGTGGTTAAAAAGCTCCGCGGTGGCAGGGCTCCAGGGGTGGATGAGATTCGCCCTGAGTTCCTTAGGGCTCTGGATGTTGTGGGGTTGTGTTGGCTTACGCGACTCTGCAATATCGCGTGGACATCGGGGGCAGTTCCCTTGGATTGGCAGACTGGGGTGGTGGTTCCCCTATTCAAAAAGGGGGACCGTAGGGTGTGTTCCAACTATAGGGGGATCACACTCTTAAGCCTCCCTGGTAAGGTCTATTCAGGGGTTCTGGAGAGGAGGGTCCGTCGGATAGTCGAACCTCGGATTCAGGAGGAGCAGTGTGGTTTTCGTGCTGGTCGTGGAACACTGGACCAGCTCTACACCCTCAGCAGGGTCCTGGAGGGTGCGTGGGAGTTTGCCCAACCAGTTTACATGTGCTTTGTGGACTTGGAGAAGGCATTCGACCGCGTCCCTCGGGGGGTTCTGTGGGGGGTACTCCGGGAGTATGGGGTACCAGGTCCATTGATATGGGCTGTTAGGTCCCTGTACGACCGGTGTCAGAGCTTGGTCCGCATTGCCGGCAGTAAGTCAGGCTCGTTTCCAGTGAGAGTTGGACTCCGCCAAGGTTGCCCTTTGTCACCGATTCTGTTCATAACTTTTATGGAAAGAATTTCTAGGTTCAGCTAAGGTGTTGAGGGGAT
>JBBPBX010037044.1:0-31137 GCA_038048925.1 Garcialebias charrua | reverse complement strand
CTATTACCCCACTCTTCTTTCTCTTTCATTCTCTTCATTCATTAGCTCCTCAAAGTAATCCTTCCATCTTCCCATCACACTCTCCTCACTTGTTAGAACATTCCCATTCCCATCTTTAATAAGCCTAACCTGCTGCACATCCTTTCCAGCCTGATCCCTCTGTCTTGCCAATCGGTACAAGTCCTTCTCGCCCTCTTTAGTGTCCAGTCTCCCATATAACTCATTGTACGCCCTCTGCTTTGCCTTAGCTACTTCCCTCTTTGCTCTATGTCCCATCTCCTTATATTCCTGTCTCCTCTCTTCAGTCCTCTCACTGTCATATTTCTTCTTGGCTAATCTCTTTCTTTGAATGGCGTCCTGCACTTCACTATTCCACCACCAGGTTTCCTTATCATCCATTCTCTGTCCAGATGACACACCAAGTACCTTCCTACCTGTCTCTCTAATTACTGTTGCTGTAGTAGCCCAGTCACTTGGAAGCTCTTTCTTACCACCCAGAGCCTTTAACAGCTCGTCTCTGAATTTCTCACAACATTCTTCCTTCTTTAGCTTCCACCATTTGGTCTTCTTCTCTGATTTTACTCTTTTTCTCTTCTTCGCAACAACAGTCATTCTACACACAACCATCCGATGCTGTCTGGCCACGCTCTCCCCTGCTACAACCTTACAGTCTCCAATCTCCCTCAGGTTTCCTCTTCTACACAGAATGTAGTCGACCTGTGTACTCCTTCCTCCACTCTTATAGGTCACTCTATGTTCCTCCCTCTTTTGGAAATAGGTATTGACTATAGCCATTTCCATTCTCTTGGCAAAATCCACCACCATCTGTCCTTCCTGGTTTCTTTCCTTGACACCAAACCTACCCATCACTTCCTCATCCCCTCTGTTTCCTTCACCAACATGTCCATTCAGGTCTGCTCCAATCACCACTCTTTCCTCCCTGGGAATACTCTCTATCACTTCATCCAAATCTTTCCAAAATTTATCTTTCTCCTCCCCATCACATCCAACCTGTGGAGCATAACCACTAGGCATGTAACGGTTGTAATGGGTGTACCGAACCATTTCGGTACACCACGTTCGGTTCGGTCCACCTGCGTACCGTTTCGGTTATTTTTTCACTCATTAAACGTTCTTAACAGGGGAATATATGCACCGCGGAACAAAATTTCCTGGGCGCGTTTCAGCACGGAGCTATTATCGCGTGGCACGCGCAGCATTTAGCCGTTAGCATCTCGTGCGGTCTCCTGTTTGTGAACGTTATAGCTTTCTTGTTAAAAGACGAGCGCACGCGCAGCTTGTGTGGACTTTGTTTCATGAAGACTCTGCAGCAGCTGCGTGACGCAGCTCTCTGCAGCAGCAACACGTCTAAAACGTGAACGCGCTGGAAACTGTCATCCGAACGTGAACGAAGAGCTGTATTAAAACTACTTCATCCGAACGTGAACAGCAGCTGTATTAAAACTACTTCATCAGGTAATCAGAGCGGTCCAGAGCAATAACACAAGCTGTATGAGTTTTTAAATCTCGAATCTAAGTCTGAACGTTGTTATATGCGCAGGCTTTAAAGTTGCTGAGCGTCGCTATGAGACATTCATCACGTCAACACTTCAAAAAGTTCAGCTCTTTATGAAAAAACTAACTGATGTTGTCAACAACAAGCCCTGGACCAGATTAAAGCCCTGCCATGATGATGAAGAGTGAGAGATTCAACCGTTCAAGAGGTATTGTTTTATTATTATCTAAATAATCTTTTTTTTTTAAATCATAATCTTATTAACTTGTTTTTTTTTTAAATCTCTTTTGTTTTTTATTTCCAGTCTGTGACAGAGGTAAATCCACCTGCAGCTAAGAAGTGTGTGATGACTGAACTGAACTCTGAACTGTTCCAACACCTGCACCAAGAAGAAGTTGTGAGTACAGTAATGAGGACAAATACAGCCACACTGCTGCTACTGAACAAAAACTTGATTAGTTAGATTGTAAACAGTCTGTTGCTGCTTATTGTTCTGGTTCTGACTGTTATTGCATTTATTAAGATTTTTATTATTGTTCATATAGTTTATTTATTGTAGAGTGCTGTTTATTTAAAATATCATCCAAATGGGTCACTTTTATTTATTACTACAATACAAACATATTTTTGGCATATTTTCAAAATAAACATTTTGTAAGTCTTTATTTTGTAAAAAAAAAATAAAAAAAAATTGTACCGAAAATAAACCAAACCGAGCCCTCCTTGTAGTTGAACCGAACCGAAATGTGATTTTAGCGTACCGTTACACCCCTAATAACCACTTACTATGTTTAGCATCAGACCTTCTACTTCTACCTTTAGACACATCACCCTATCTGACACTCTCTTCACCTCTACTACATTCTTTGCCAACTCCTCCTTCAGGACCACCCCTACTCCATTTCTCTTTCTATCCACACCATGGTAAAACAGTTTGAACCCTGCTCCAATACTGCGAGCCTTGCTGCCCTTCCACTTGGTCTCTTGGACACATAAAACATCTACCTTTCTTCTCTGCATCATGTCAGCCAGCTCTCTACCTTTGCCTGTCATTGTCCCCACATTTAGAGTTGCAACCCTCAGTCCTACATTCTTCACTTTCCTCCTCTCCCTCTGTCTCCTGACACGTTTCCCTCCTCTGGGTCTTCGACTAATATTATTTACTCTTCATATTATCTCTTCATATTATTTACTGTTCACTTATTTTGCCATATCTAAGTTACTGTGTGGAAGTTTGGGGCAACACTTACAAAACCTCGCTTCAACCATTATGCACATTACAGAAAAGAGCCATTCGATTAGTTCATAAGGTTGATTTTTATTGTCATACTAACAATTTATTTATTGATTCTAATTTTATTAAATTCCAAGATTTGATAGAGTTTCAAACTGCACAATTTATGTATAAAGTTAGAAACAAACTATTACCAGAAAATATACAAAATTTATTTACTGACAAAGTCGGGAGATATGACTATAGAGAAAACCTGAATTTCAGAACTTTGAAGGTGAGAACAACAATGAAAAGAATGTGCATTTCGGTCATTGGAGTGAGGATTTGGAATAAACTCACCAAAGAGTTGAAGCAAAGTCCAAGCATGAGGTATTTTAACAAAAGACTAAAAATGATTATGCAAAAGTATAAGGATGATCAAGGGTGAGAAATTGGATGGTAATGATAAAACTGAGGATGATTTGGACAATTGGGTGCTGATCTGTGTATATGTGTGTAAATATATGTGGATGTGTAAATAAGGAAATGTTATCTACGTATTTATGCAGGTAGATGTGTAAGTACATATATCTATGTAAGTATGTATATGTAGATACTTTCATCTAGTCCAGAAAATACTGTTATTTTTTAAATTATTATTAAAATCAATATTACTTCTTTTTTTCTGGAAGGGATACTGTACTGGCAACAGGAAGACTATTTATCCTATGAATTATTGAACGGATAAGGGGTATGATAATATAAGTTAAACTTCATCATACTCCTTTTCAGACTCAGAGTCAACATTAGAGGAAAGGAAAAGAAAAAAATGTATATTAGCATATACAATTTGGGTATGTTTATTTGATATTAAGATTGTATCTATACTTGGAAACATGAAAGTCTTCAGTATTATTTTTTGTGGTGAAATGTCTGTCTGAAATAAAAATGTATCATCATTATCAACATCATCATCATGTATGTATGTATGTATGTATGTATGTATGTATGTATGTATGTATGTATGTATGTATGTATGTATGTATGTATGTATGTATGTTGTTGTTGTATGTATGTATGTATGTATGTATGTATGTATGTATGTATGTATGTATGTATGTATGTATGTATGTATGTATGTATGTATGTATGTATGTATGTATGTATGTGTGTATGTATGTATGTATGTATGTATGTATGTATGTATGTATGTATGTATGTATGTATGTATGTATGTATGTATGTATGTATGTATGTATGTATGTATGTATGTATGTATGTATGTATGTATGTATGTATGTATGTATGTATGTATGTATGTATGTATGTATGTATGTATGTATGTATGTATGTATGTATGTATGTATGTATGTATGTATGTATGTATGTATGTATGTATGTATGTATGTATGTATGTATGTATGTATGTATGTATGTATGTATGTATGTATGTATGTATGTATGTATGTATGTATGTATGTATGTATGTATGTATGTATGTATGTATGTATGTATGTATGTATGTATGTATGTATGTATGTATGTATGTATGTATGTATGTATGTATGTATGTATGTATGTATGTATGTATGTATGTATGTATGTATGATTATATGTATAGATGTATGTATTTATAGATGTATGTGGATGTATAGATGTATGGATGTATAAATGTATGTATGTACAGATGTGGATGTATAGATGTATGTATGTATGGATGTAAAGATGTATGTATGTATGTATAGATTTATGTAAAGATGTATGTGGGTGTATAGATGTATGTATTTATAGATGTATGTGGATGTATAGATGTATGTGGATGTATAGATGTATGTATGGATGGATGTAAAGATGTATGTATGTATAGATTTATGTAAAGATGTATGTGGGTGTATAAATGTATGTATGTACAGATGTATGTGGATGTATAGATGGATGTATGGATGGATGTATACCAGGTAGTTGTATGTATGTATGTATGGATGGATGGAGTCTTTAAACAAAGAACCAGTTGTTAGTTTTTAACTCATGCTCCGTCTGAAGCAGAACTGGGTTATCACTGGATCTGACTGCCTCTTTTCATCTGTGATGATGCGTTCACTGGTTTCAGCTGAGCTGCTGCCTAAACAGATACACAGAAAACGCTTTAGGTCTCATTTTCTCCCGTCCCTGTCTGTGCAGGCTGATCGATCCACTGCTGTTCCCTCAGAGTGTTTTCTACGACCCTCTGCCATCCTTTCTTCCATCGCCGTGTTTCACAGTCTCAGTTAGGCGCTCCTCTTTGTGGAGTTGGCATTTAGCTCACCTCTCCATCTCCCTAATTGTCAATTATTCTCCGAATATGGAGCTCGGCTGCTTTGGCTGAGCTCGAGCCGTCATTAGGCTGTGTGGTGTAGCAGAAAAAGCAGCATCAACGTGCGGTCATGCCAGCAGCCCCAGCAGGTGGCATTTAAAGAAGCAATCAGCCACCATGCTGCACATGCGAGCAGGAGAATCACCTCAGCCGGCTCCTCCTCTGTTTATCACTTTTTATTACAGCAAACATCTCCCACGTAACAGATGAGGTTGACCTTTACTGCAAGAGATGCATGTTTTTTCTGCCTTGGAAAGTGACAAATAAACCAAAACAGTCCAGAGATGACGAGTGTGAGTTGATGAGGATGAGGAGAGCTACAGGCTTTCTCCGCCATCATCAGTCATTCACATTTCAACTCAAAAACAGTAAAAAATCTGAGCTGTTAAACCAGAATCTTACTGGGCTGCAACTATTGGAGACTAGTTAGTGCTCACAAGGAAGTCTCTAAAATGTCTTAAAATGTTTGATAGTGTTCTCAGTTTAGTTGTTTGAAGCACAAAGTCTTGAAAACCTTGTGCAACAAGTCTCACGTTCTTCTCCAAAACACCAAAGCTGTGTATTAACACATAAAGGAGCTCTCCATTGTCAGAAAACATCCAAATCTACAGCTCTGAATGTTTAGGTCTAAAACACCCTGCAGAGCATGAAACTACAATATATATAAAAAAAGAAAAACTATCTGGCTACACTACATAACCTTCATCCATAAACGTGAGGCCAGCTGATGAGGTGAGTGCAACGTGGGCAACAAAATAATGTGCACAACCAAATATATTATTTTGCAAACTGCACACAAAAACAGGCGGTTAATTTTTTTAACGCAGTCACACAAAATGTGGTTTCTTGGTTGTAAACAGAAATCAGTCAAACTGCAACTGAAAATTACTGTATTTTACGGCCTATAAGTCACACCTTTTTGCCTAATTTGCATGCCCTGCGACTTATTGGGTGAAGTTACATATTTAGGGATTTTTTCCCATATTTTTAGACCAATTTTTGGCTGAGATATGACCGTTTTCATTCATTCAGACGAAAAAAATGGAGCAGTACCACTTTCGGCCGCTAGAGTCCACCGACCGTTCCCAGTTCATGTGTCCGACAGAAGCCTCCTCTGCTCGCACTCACTTTGCCGCAGCCCGGCCTCCTGCTCTCTGGAGGTACTGTTACCTCAGTGTTTGTTAGCAAAATAGCTCAAGAACCACACAACAGATTTTGATAAAACTTACAGAAAGTAATCACTGGATGGACATTTACAACTGATTAGCTTTAGGAGATGTTTGAGCAAAAATTCGATTTATTTATAAATTATTTTCGCAGCGCGCGCAACCGTTTGGAAGACCGTCAAAGCGAAACAATTTAAATCCAGCTGATTTGACCATTACGTTAATTTTTAAAGGTAAAGTTTAGCTCAGAAACATTTTTGCTATAATGCCAGCAAACAAATATATTTTTTTAGGTGTTTATCTTGCTAAATTTTAAAGAAATGTTGTGTTCCCACCCGTGCAGGTGCACGTTTTGCACGTAGCAAAACTAATTTTAGTGTTAGACCGTGGAACGATTTGGAGTTAGATGTTAAGGAAGCTAAATCAATCTCGGTATTTAAGAAACTGGTAAAAATCCAATTGCTAAAAATATATATGAATGTATTTCATGAAAAGGGTTAGATATTTGAAATATCGCTTGCGTTATTTACTTGTTTTGACAATTTTTTTAATATGCTTGTTTGAATGGTTTATTAGATAAATAAGGAGCAGATTTTATAAGATTCTTTTCATCTGCTGCCTTTCATTTTATATTTACAATGTTTTGTAATTACAGATATGTTAATTGTTATGTTATGTATTTTATTTTTGTTATGAAATGAATAAAGACTTAAAAAAATTTTTTTTAATCCAGCTGATTTGACAAATACGTTCATTTATTAAGGAAAAGTTCAGCTAAGACACAACTTTGCTATAATTTTCAGCAAACAAATAATAGTTTTTACAGTGTTAATCTTGTTAAAGTCCTTCCGTGCACACTCGTGTTGCCCACATTTCCGGGTTGTCAGCGGTGACGCGCAACATACGCGATGCGTCAGAGGTGATGCATAATAGATGCGACGTATACGGCGGTGCATAGGGCTGAACAATTAATTGCATTTGCAATAATATCGCAATATGATAAAATGAGATTTTCTAATCGCGAAGGCTGCAATTTGACTGGTCACGTGACACAAATCTTTATCAACACTTTAAAAAAAACACCACAAAGACATTTACGATGGTTGCATGGCTAGAATGACAACAACCAGTGCTTCAACTTCAAGTAAGCAAAGTATCAGCCGACAGGGATCACTGACCGAACTGTTTGAACTTCAAACAGTAATTTTTTATATCTAATTTTTTATATTTATTTATTAACTGTCATGTGAAGTTCAGACAGTAGTTAGGAAGTTCACTTAACATGTTTACTATTATGTTTATGAAACAAGAAAAAATAGAAATGGTGAAAAGAAAAGGCATAGATTTGTTTGCTTTATTGTAATCTCTGCTTTAAATAAATCTGACATTGTTTATTATAAAACAGATTGATTTATTGCTTCTGTTTGTTGAAAAATACTTGAGAAGATGTTTAAAAATTGCGTTTTAAATCGCAATTGCAATTTATAGAAAAAAAATTGCAATTATATTATTTTCCAAAATCGTTCAGCCCTAGCGGTGCGACATGTTTATGGATTTTTCCAGTTTATTGGACATAACTGGACTGATGCGACTTATAGGGCGGAAAGTACGGTAAGACTTTTTACATTTTTATTTTGAGTCGTCAGCTAAACCTCCAACAATCACAGCTCCACCTTCAGAGAAGCTTACAAAACTCAAACTTTATGCTTCACCACACGCTGGAACTTGGCTGTTTGTGCAGATGAATGCAGATCCAGAACGTGACGAACGCTGTGGTGACCGGTGTTTGTTTTCCTTTCTCCGTCCCGTGAAAATATTGAACTTTCTTTGATCAGCACACTGCAGATGTGAATTTGTGTGGACTGTGATGGATGACGGGTCACGCCTGCAGATGGATGCACAATAACTGCTTTGGCCAGGAACCAAGAAACGGACAGCATTCAAAAATGGGAAAAGTAATACAACTAAAAACTGAATCCTCTCAGGGTTTGGTTTAGTATTATTTATAGAAGATGACTAGTTTGAGTACCCTTTTTATTAAAAATGTTACTGACAAGAAGCAGCTCTGTGTTAAACGTGAGGAGGTTAAACACTATCCTTAAAGGTATTGTGACAATATGCTAAAACATAGACATTTTAGAAAGAGGAGCTACTCAGCTTTGATTTTTTTGTACACAGATGCTTCGAATGATTAATATATAAAAGTATTTTTTAATAAACGTAACTCTGCAGTACGTCGCAGTTTCCGGGTGGAGAAAGGAGGGGTCAAACGCCGACACATTTTTATGACGCAATGTAATGGACGCACATTGTAAATAACAATGGCAGAGAATATAGAAACTGAGGAATTAAGCAATTTAAGTGAAGATTTGAGCGATTTGTCTTCAGTTTGGGAAGCCAAAGTTAGTTCGAGTGATGAACAAGAAACAGCTGGTTATAATGTAGGTCTGCAGCCGTATTTATTTGAGCCTTACCGTTCAGGGAGCGAGGGGGACTTGTTTAGTCCATTCTTGATGAAGTTTTTCATCTTTTGTGAAAGTGAAAAGGCTCACTTGTTCACTGGCAATATTAGAACACCCAAATGTGACACAACGTACCGGCATTTTTCAAGTTATATACAAAAAAAAAAAGGCGATCTTGAAGACAATGAAACTGCGTTCTGATAGTGGCCACAGACTGAACTTCATGTCCCTACATCACATGACGTCGCATGCGGAAGTACCCGGATTTCCCGTGACGAAACACGGCGCCAAGTTTGAAATCCCCTTGAAACAAATTTTCATTGATTTATCATTTTGCTTGTAAAAATGAACATAGTTGAATGATACAACATATATATGTTGTGCCACTTTATGCATAGTTCCAAAATCATGTCACAATACCTTTAACTTATCCTCCACCTGCTGCGGAGGAACCATTAGCAGAGGAACTGCTGTACAGTACTTACACTCATTTCTGCATGCATTAAAGTCAGGTGATAAACCATGCATGAAGAGCTGCAACCCTCCTCTTCGTTTCGCTCTAACATCATCAACAACAACAACTCCAGAGAAATCTACTGCTCTATTCCAATTCCACGCTTGTCATAACGCCCCGCCGCCCCGCTGAAATCCGGCGCTGAACTCCTAAATAGAAATATACCGGAGTTGTTTATGGCGTGACCTCAAATCCAGCTGCGTACTGCAATTTGCTAAAGATCCACTTTTTTTTTTTTTTTTACTGAATCACCATTGTTAATATACTGGTGCTATAAATGTGCTTTGCTGCAAATCTTAACATGTTTGGGAACAAAAAGAGGAAGTGAGGTTGAGAGAAGGACGGACGAAGAAAGATGAGATGGAGTGAACAGGCGGTGGGAGTGCTGGAACAAGGATGGAGCCCGTGCACCACCGGGACTCGAACAAGCACTGCAGCATTCTGCCGACTTCATCTATCACTGATCTGCAGCAGCTGCAGCAGCAGCATGGTGTGTGTCCTCTGTCTCTGTGAGGACCAGCGTGAAGGTTTTCACCTGGAGACTGAGGGCATTTTTAGACAGCCAAGTCGATTTCAGCCGTCCCTCACTTTTAGAACAGGTTGGGTTAAAGTTGGGCATTTAGCTTTCAAGGGAATAAAAAGACGTTTAAAACATAAATTTTAGCTCAATATCTGCAAAACTGACTGTTTTACGGAACTCTTCAGGCAAGCTGAGCAAGTTCTTTGCATTTTGATGTGCATTTTTGATGTGTTGCGTGATGAGTGTTGTTCTTTCAGCTGCTCCCTTCTTCAGGTGTCACCACAACCAAAGGCATGATAATTGTTTTTACACAAGATATCGATCCTGACACAACCACAGGCCACCAAGCGACCACAACCCTCAGTGTGGAGCAGGGAGCTGCCGTATAGGGTGCCCGGGGGAGTGGTTGGTGGGCATTAAGGGCCTTGCTGTGTGGCCAGGGTGGGGCAAATGAGCGTGGAGGCAGATGTGGGTGTTTCATCTTTCTCACCTACATTTTGCACATGGAGTTGAACCAGCGACCTTCCAATCACAGGCCCACCTTCTCTAACCTCTGTGCCACCACTCACCCCTATTGTTGCGTAACGAGTATTTCTGAATTTTTGATTGACTGTGGGAAATGAGAAAAAACACGAAGGCATAATATCACAGTTCATGCCCAATCATCCAGGTACCCAATACTGGTCAGTCAGGTCATCTGACTGACCAGTACTGTATTGGGTTTTGTACCTGGATGATTGAGCATGAACTTTGATGTCTTGAGCCACTTTGGCTGTGGCTGCCTGGGAGGAGTCAACAGGGGACAGGCCAGCCCCCAGAAACCATCTTATCACCAGCAAACTGGTTGGTCCACTAAAGGAGTGTACCGCTTAGTGGAGAAAACAGTTTACTTGGGACTCCTCAGACTGATGCAGCCTTCTGGACAGAGGGCGGAACGTCTTTCCACACAAAATAAATTGTCCAGATGATCTGATTTACCATTATTAGATGAATGCATAATGTTCCTTGTGACTGTTGTAGACGTTTGGATCAAAGTTTTTAAACTATACTGATGCAAAAATCTCATGTGAGATCTCAGAATGTGTCAGCGCTCAGAGTTCATTATGAGATGAATTCCAGATACAATACACCAAATGCTAGTTAAAAAAAATAGACTTAGGTATAGACATTTCTCTATTAGCTTGTTTAAACTGGATTTGAATTGGATTGACTCCAACAGCTGTACATCCAATCTGTAATTTCTGAGTTTTAATCAAATTTGCCCCATGGTTCATGAGATATTTGCTGACAGTACAGCCATGCAGACATTGGCAGAAACATTATTGCCCATGTTTTGTGTTTTCATTGTGGACGATGATGATCTTGTGTTAGCACTTGGACTATGTGATGAGGATGGAGTCAGCCTTAAACTACGAATATATTTTGAAGTTATGGGGGAAAATGTAAAAGGTTTAAAACAATCAAGTTGTTAGATTGTTTACCAAAAACTAAACTCTACTAAACATGTTCTTTTTCCCTCTTGAAATGTGAGTAATGTGGACTTTCTCGCCACCAAGTGGCCTGGCATGAGTACTTCAGTGTATTTGTTTGAGTGGAAAGTAAGAAAAATATATATAAACACAAGGGAAAAAAATGTTGGTGTTTCAATTTTATTTTGTTCCCAGCTGTACGGTGCCGCCAGAATATCGTCATCAGCAAATAAACTCCCAAATAAAGGTCTAACTGAAATACTGTGTTTTGGGGATTATTTGAAGAGTTTCAGTGTAAATTATACATATCACAATTTATACTTAAACTATATTATACCAAAAAAGAAAAGTTACTTAATGATTCTAGCTGTTCAACTAGTTGAGCTTTTCTGTGGGAAAAATAATTTGGTATGTTAGGGACATTGAATTTAAACACAAACAACTTGCCAAATTTTAATAAATAAGAACACTAACAGCTTTCCATACTTTTCAATTTTTTACGCAAACATCTTGCCACACTTTTGCATTCGTACTCATACAGCTTGCCTTAGTTAACTTGGTAAATACTAAAACAACTTTCCATACTTTATTGAATAACTACTCATACAGCTTGCCTTAGTTAATTTTGTAGATACTAAAACAATTTGTCATACTTCATTGAATATATACTCATACAACTTGCCTTAGGAATTTAATAAATACTCAACTTGGGGGAGTGGTGGCACAGAGGTTAGCGACGGTGGGCCTGTGATCGGAAGATTGCCAGTTCAAGCCCCGGTACCGACAACATCAAAATGTGGGTGGAAAAGGTGAAACACCCACACCTGCCTCCACCCTCATTTGCCTCAATCTGGGCCCCTGAGCAAGGCCTTAAGCCCCACCATCTGCTCCCTAAAACAGGTCTCTCTTGAAAATGAGTTCTCGTGGCTCAATGAGACTACCTGTATAAATGGGGCGGCTGTGGCGTAGTGGTAATGGCAGTCGTCCCCTGATTGGAAGGTTGGAGGTTCGAATCCCGTGTTCCCACACCATGTGTTGTTGTGCCCCTGGGCAAGACACTTAACCCTGAGTTGCTCCCGGTAGGACTGGCTGGCGCCTTGCATGGCAGACTACCGCTACTGGTGTATGAATGTGTGTATGAATGGGTGGAAGGCTGGTGCTGTAAAGTGCTTTGGGGCTCCTCATAGGGGGCTGGAAGGTGCTATATAAGTAAGCTCCATTTACCATAAATAAAGGCTAAATAAAAAATAAAAAACTTGCTATACTTTATTGAATAGATACTCATACAGCTTGTCTTAGTTAATTTAGTAAATACTCAAATAACTTGCCATATGTAGTGATACAACCTTGAGTTTTGAAACACTTCTCTGATCGTTCTCAGTAATGAACTTTTTGGGAGTTATTCCTGAAGGGACAATAATACTTTTATTACTTTTAATTTGAATCAAACATCATAAATTAAGTCATCCAGAGACTTCTTTTAATTTGTGTTAATTCAAATGTCATCAATGAATAACTTGTGTTATTTGTATAAGCATTAGTACATTTTAATGTCAGATAAATCAAATACTCTGCTTAATTCAAAATGTTGTACATGGAGGATTTCTCCTCTCCTCTCGAACTTGCATGTGAAGATAAAAGGAACACTTTATCTCATTCATTTTAGCTTGAGCTCAGGACAATCTAGACACCCAAAGACTTTTGTTTTTGTCCTATTTAATAATCAAGCTATTATCATTAATAGGTCCCATATGTGATGCTTAATGACGTTGTTTTAATCAAACCAACAGTATTTTGTTAAAGTGTTAAAGCAAAGGAATCAGTTTTATCATAAAATGCTGACATCTGAAACTAACACTTTATCTTTCTGACAAACTAATCTTTTGACCCCCTTTCAACATGTTGATGTCATCCTCACATCAACTTATGATGCCATTCGGCCAATCAGAAAGAACACATTTTCTGGGTCACGTCTCAGTTAAAACCTTCACATCTTACTTCTCTCTCGAGAAGTTGCTGGAAGAAAGTTGACATGAATGGACTTTCTCTTTGAAGCTGAGAACTTGGACCAAGCGTCAACGGTCCAGTTCAACAGCCGAATTAACAGCAAGACTGCTGTTAACTCACCTGAGCTTCTAAGCTCCGACCACAATGAGTGTTCACATCCAAGAACACTTTTACTCTTGAAACATCAACCAGACTGCCGTTACTTCAGTGGGTCAAAGGCGGACGTGAGAAGCTACAATCTAAACAGACTGACCTCTCCGGACTTCAAGGATCGATCCATTCTTGGTAGACCGTCAAAAGGTAACGAGTCGCTGATTGTTTACACACCGGACATACGGTACGTCCAGCTGGAGATCGCACGGGGAACGTGTCATGTTCTGGTTATAAACATTCAAGATAGTTCACCCCTTCTTTTCCACCTTTCCTCCTTCTTATGCTAAAAACTTCCCTTTAAACTTTATATCTGTTGTCAGCAACAAACTAAGTTAAACCTGCCTGCAGAATAAGTAAAAAATGTCATTCTTTTGCTGTTCTGTTGTCCTAAGTTTGAATCTATCTCCAGTTAAGTTATATGAAGTTTAATCAGAGCCAATCCTTATGCGTGTTGATGTAATTTATTGATTATGTTAAATAAATGGTGCAGTCCTGCTGTTCCAACATAAGTTTAACGTTTCCTGTGAATTACATTTCGTCTGGTCACAATTTATTTGTTAAATCCTGAAAAGAGAGAACCCGTTTAATTAAATTGATGATAAGTTTGTGTCAGATAAGATCTGCTCAAATCTTTCATTTAGAATATTGTACCGTCAGTAAAACTGACCAGGGTAGAATATCCTTACACATACTTTATTGAATAACTACCGTACTCATACAGCTTACCTTAGTTAATTTTGTAGATACTAAAACAATTTGTCACACTTCATTGAATATATACTCATACAACTTGCCACACTGCACCTCAACCCTTTCACTGTTTGTCTTTTTTCTTCATTTTCATTTATTTATTTATTTAAGTTAGGAAAATGCATATTAATCAACATGATAGCAGTAAGCAGTAATGTAAATATGCCGGAGTTAGCACAATGGCTAGTTTTCATCCGTTGTCCTAAGGCAGGTAAGAATAAGAAACATCCCATAAAACAAAAGAGCAGAGAAAAATACAAACATTACCTATATAGCACATAACACAACATAAAATTACAATTTTCATTCATTCAACCTTTATTTATACAGGCTATCCTCGTTGAGCCACGGGGACTCATTTTACAAGAGGGACCTGTTTCACTCACACCCAGGGTCAATTTTAGAGTTACCAATCAACCTAACATGCATGTTTTTGGACTGTGGGAGGAAACCGGAGCACCCGGAGAAAACCCACGCATGCACGGAGAGAACATGCAAACTCCACCCAGAAAGGCCCCCGGACCGGGATTTGAACCTTGGACCTTCTCGCTGAGAGGCAGCAGCTCTACCAGTTGCGCCACCGTGCTGCCCTGCCAATCTGACATACTGTATTAATGGGAATTACAAATAACAGCATTAAATGTCTAAGAAAATAGACAAAGTAATCTACACATGAGTGCACTTCTGGTTTGTTTTCAGCCAAAGTTTCAAAGAGTTTTTAAAGCCAGAGTAGGTGCCATCATAATCTTAATGATTAAAGCTCCAGTCTGTAGTTTTTCTAAAAATATATTTTAAACATATTTCTTCACTCTGTCACTATCTCCTTACAGACTGATGTTATACAAGTAATCTCTGAAAAAAAAACTATATTCCCCTTGCTTCTCCAGGTGTTACTAAAAGCATTTCTAAAAAGCCACAGTGACCCGCCGTTAACCAGCCAATAAAAACAGAGTTTTTAACCAGCCAATAAAAACAGAGCTTCTCACGCTCCTAACCCACGCCCCCGCCTGTCCCAGCCCCAGCGGCCGCGCACATTCTCGTTCAAAGGATTGCAAAGCGATGCAAAACTGTTTTGTATGTGACACAAATGTATTAAATTCCCCTTCTTCATCCCTGATCTGGACTTTTCTTTTGTTTGTTTTTTGCCAAAAGTCAAGTGATCGCTTCCTCCTCCGCTGACTCCATGACTGAAATGAGGAAATGAATGAATTTGTCATGAGCAAATTAAACTCGGGTTCAACGTGGCTGCGCGAGGCTCTGCAGATTTCCTGGTGTTCTGGTGTGCTGGACCAGCGCTCCATGTCTTTATTTTATTTTTTAGAACGTTTTATTAGCACATAAACACAGAAATTTGCAGCGGCTGCGACAGGACATGCAGTGGAGGTGGAGCTATCGGGGCTGAGCTGAACTTCAGCCGAGAGCAAGGGGGAGCAGAGCCATATATGGCTCTGAGGGGGAGGGACCAGAAACGTGTCTCTGCTCAAAATTTTTCTAAGTTCCAGCGTGCTCAAAAAACTACAGACTGCAGCTTTAAGAGTAGGTCTACTATAATTTATGGAATAGGTCTATGGAATGGTTTAGAAAATGATATTAAAGTTGCAAAAACAAAGACTTTGTTCAAGAAAATGAATAAAATTAGGTTTCTGGAAAAATATACTGTATATAAATTTGTTTGTATCAAAATGTATGTATAGTAAAGTATGATAAGTTATTTATTGTGTAATTCTTTTGTGGATTACTGTTGTTTGAATTGATTGTTTGAATTACTTTTGTTAAAGAAGGGGCAGGCATACTAAGATTTTATCTTCTACTGCTTCCTTTCATTTCATGTACTGTCTGTTTTTTTTATTTACGTGGAATTGTAAATAGTTTTTTGTGTTCTTTTAAATTTGAAATGAATACAATTAAATGAATAAATTTAAATAAATTAATTAAGAAACTTTTCCCACACAGCTGATTTGAAACAACCTGGCCAGTTTTTAACTTTGTGTGTTGGTCTGACCCAACATGGTGGAGAGTGTTTAAGTCAGTATCTTCCTCTGCTGTTTTTTCTGTCATAAAATGGTGTTAAATCAAATGTGTACCATCTAGATTGGAGAAGTGAAAATGTATCTGTTATGTATTTCTCGTGTTGTTAGACTTGCAGTGTTTGGGCAGTTTATATTCTACCTTACACCACCAAAAACTGAATCATGTTCAGAACAAAACCCAAAGAATCTCGCAGAGTTTCTTCAGCTGATATAAGCCTCAAAGCTTCACAAAGCTTTGTTGCTCAGTACATGTTAGTAGTTTTTTTATATAGTGATGAAGTTTCTGTGATGGAAGAGGGTGAGTTTTTCCTTGTTTGCTCACAAACAGGAATGCCATTTTGCTTTTTTTCTTCCTGTGGTGCGCAATTTTTTAAGATGCGTTGCAAACGAGAGAAGTGTTTTATAAGGCAAATAAACATTTAGACGTTGGAAGAACGTTAACTTGGTAAAATTGTGCGAAAGTGAACATTTGTATGCAGAAAACAGTACAGTTGTTTTAATTAAAATTATTTGTTAAGAAGAAATTACTCAAGCTGAAAAGAGGCTCCTGTGAGATGTGACACTTTCTGTTATTGACCAAATGATTCAAATCCACATTCACACACCGGTGACAGATAAGTAAATGAAAATCGTCATTAAAAAAAATAAAATAAAATAAAATAAAAAAAACACCTACCATTGTAGTTTCAGCAATGGACCCAAAACTGTTGATAAAAATGTTGCAGGTGACGTTGACGGGCGGACCTGAAGAAATGACAGGGAAGAAAAGAAAAGTGATGTCAGAGTTGATCAAAACTTAAAAATACATTTTAGGCATAAAACTCAAGAGGTGATGAGTCATCAAAACAAGAACCTGAAACTGACGCAGCGAAGGTTGAGCAACACACATCACCTCTTCAATTGGAGTTTAGGTAGAAAAAATGTTAAATTTTACTTTTCAATTCATAACAAAGTAGTTTTATGTAAGTCATGAGTTCAAGTTTTACATGAAATCTGCTCTTCCTGTATTTCCACACTTTCTGTCCTTTTACCACATATTTCTTCAGTTCTTTTTCCAGCTGATATTTTCATTTTTAGTTAGACAAAAAATGGTTAAAATGTATTATTTCTTGCTTACTGAAATGTCTTTATTTTACCTAAACGTGAATAGTTTTCATTGGTTCTATTTTGCTGTCTACATGTGATCAAAATAAAGCAAAACACAATAATGCATGAAAAAACAGGTAAATAAACCCAGAAAGGATTGACTGCACTGAACTCATCTTCACATACTTATTCTGGTCGTTTTACACGATTAATAAAGGTTATATTATAAACCAATGCTTGATTAATTATAAATATATTAACACTCCATTACATTAAGACATTTTTTTAAAATATTGATTAACACATAAAAATGGCATTTTCCATGAGAAAAGTGAGTTTTTATAACTGTTTGCCCATGACAAACAAATGTTTTTTTGGGGATCATAAATAGTAATTGTGCAGTCTAGTTTGAGCATGCCCAATAATGTTTTTATATATTTGATTATAATCAATGTTTTGCACACTGTCTTTTTTATGCCAATGCTTCTTTTTGCACGATCAAATGATCCATTTTTTGCAGAAAACTGTCAACAATTCAAAACATCAAATATGCAGAAAAACACAAAAACTCACGATCTCAGCTGTGAACCATTTTGTATTTATTTATTATTTAGTTTGGTTATCATTTATTTAAATATTTATCACTGGATAAAACTGTCTGTTTTTTTCCACTCATTAAATTATTAACAAAGCCTCTTAATTAAAGAAAAACACAGAGCTTCTTTTGAAATGCACTCACATTATTTTTATCTACTACATAAAATGTTTTTTTTTCTGATTAAATAATCTTCTACTAAACCCAAAAAATTGGTTAATTCAGACACTAAGCTAAAATTCTTGTTTTTCTCCACCTGTCTGCAACACTACCATATAGGATTGTGTTAAATGATGTTTAAAAGCTTCTTCACTTCCTGCGTCTTCATGATGGCTTCATGAACATCAAATCTTCTGAAAACGATCATAAAACTGTCGCCTTGTATGATTGTTGTTTTGTGACACTTTGGAGGATGAAACAAGAGAAGAAAGAGGCAGAATTGTTTACAATAAACATATTTTAAAAAGGTCTCCACAAACTAAAGAGAATAAGTAAATCTACCTGAATTATTAGTATACAAATACATAAAACCCTCAAATCGTCACAATCGCCGTTGGACCGTTTAAAGAACAACACTTTCATATGATAACATTTTTCATGACAGAGACATAATCAGGTCAAATGCATATTAAAACACATATTTACATGCATGACCCCCTCGAGGACCCTGCCCATCCCGTCTATATGTGTTTTGTGGACTTGGAGAAGGCATTTGACCGTGTTCCTCGGGGTACACTGTGGGGGATGCTCCGTGAGTATGGGATTGGAGGCCCGTTGTTACAGGCTGTTCAGTCCCTATACAAGTGCTGTCAGAGTTTGGTTCGTATTGTCGGTAGTAAGTCATGGTGGGAGTTGGACTCCACTAGGGCTGCCCGTTGTCACCAATTCTGTTCATAACTTTTATGGACAGAATTTCTCGGTGCAGCCAGCTGGCGGAGAGTTTCCGGTTCAGTGGCCTCAGGATTCCATCTCTGCTCTTTGCAGATGATGTGGTCCTGTTGGTGTCATCGTGCCGTGATCTTCAGCTCTCACTGGAGCGGTTCACAGCCAAGTGTGAAGCGGCTGGGATGAGAATCAGCACCTCCAACTCTGAGGCCATGGTCCTCAGTCAGAAAAGGGTGGATTGCGCTCTTCAGGTCGAGGGTGAGGTTCTGCCTCAAGTGGAATAGATCAAGTATCTCGGGGTTTTGTTCAAGAGTGAGGGAATAACGGAACGTGAGATTGACAAGTGCAACGTCTGCAGTATTGCGGATTCTGTACAGGTCTGTTGTGGTGAAGAGAGCTGAGCTGTAAGGCTAAGCTCTCTGTTTACTGGTCGGTCTACGTTCCTACCCTCACCTATAGTCACAAGCTCTGGGTAGTGACTGGAAGAACGAGATCACGGATACAAGCAGTTGAAATGAGTTTCCTCAGCAGAGTAGGTGGACTCTCCCTTAGATATAGGGTGAGAAGTTCAGTCATCAGGGAGAGACTCAGAGTAGAACCGCTACTCTTCCATGTAGATAAGAGCCAGTTGAGGTGGTTTGGGAATCTGGTAAGGATGCCCCCTGGGCACCTTCCTAGGGAGGTGCTTCGGGCATGTCCGACTGGGAGGAGACCCCGGGGAAGACCCATGACACGCTGGAGGGACTATGTCTCTCGATTGACCTGGGAACTCTTGGGAGTCCTCCCAGAAGAGCTGGAAGAGGTGGCTGTGGAAAGCGATGTCTGGACCTCCCTGCTCAAGCTGCTGCCTCCGAGACCCGATTTTGGAATAAGCGGAAGATGATGGAAGAATCTTTTGCAAACTTTGGTTAAAAATTCAATAGTTTACATTCAAGTCTTTATCTTGAGTTATGTAAATGGACTGTAAAGTAGCTGGATGGGAAACTATTTTTTCCTGAGTCAACAGCATGTATGGTGGTCACACTGTGTTACATGATGGTGTAAATTAAGGTCAAACTGTGCCTAATGCAAACACACACATCAACACACACACACACACACACACACACACACACTTAGACCACAGAGTTTGTGTTTCTGGCTCAACTCGCCGTCTAATCCCACTGGCTGGAGGCTGGCTGTGTATGAAGGAAGGGGTCTGTGGATTATTTTGATGGCCAATTACTCTTCCTGTCAGAGTCCGAGGACCGCCCGAGGCCACAGAGGAGGTATATCAAGCCAGAGTCATTCACACGCACACAGAAAACACACAACTGTGGCTAAAGCATGACATAGGCTTGCAGACATCCGATTAAAAAAAGGAAATAAAAAATCATTAAAGTTAGCCTGGGGCGAACGTTTCCTATGTGACTTATATGTTCTGGATCTAATTAGACCTAACATGTTACTTCCAGGACAGCGAGGAGGGACAGAGAGGAAGGAAAAAGTTAACCTGACATGCAGGTAAGAAATAAAACACCGCAAACTTATCAAAACTTATTCAAATGGGTATTTTTTACATAAACTGATTTGAACAAAACCAAAATAAACTGGTTGGACTAAAACAATTGGACTTGGATGGAACAAAAATACCTGAAATGTCTGGATTTGGACCATATTTATCTGGAGTGAACAGGCAGGGGAGTTGTTTAGTGTAATAAAACTGGAGTTTATTTACTTTGACTACCTGGATTGAAGTTGCTTTAGTTAGAATAGGATTATAATTGCATTTAATTGGAAATTAACTGAATACATGTCAGTATATTCGATATTTGTTTACTTTTGTTTTTAATTAGGCCTGCATTTTGGGATTCTTGTGTTTAATTTGAGTTATTTCTGCTTTCATTTCGTCAGTCCTTTAGTTTTCTCCAGTAACATTACTCACTCCTCTGTTTCTGCTGCCTTCAGTCCAGCCACGCCCACTCACACCTGTGCCCTGTTCACCTGCCACAGCTGCAGCCACTTCACCTAATCAGCTCTGGCATGTTAAGTTTGTTCATCGCTTCATTTCCTGCCGAGCGCGACATCTTTTCCATTCCTCCACATGCCTTTGTGTATTTCCTTGTTCCCTTCTCGAGTGTCTTTAAGTTTGCTGCCATCCTCGCGTTTTATTTATCATGTTTATAATAAAAATTTATTTATTTTTCGAGCTCCTCAATTCTTGTCTGAATTCTGGGTTCAAATCAAGCTAAAGCTGTGATAATACCCCATTTAAACTGTGTTTATCTGGAATGAACTGCAGGACCATGAGAGAATATACCTTTTTTAAATAACTAAAATCTGCTTGACTATTTAGAAAAAATATATATTTTTCAAATTGGAATAAATGTAATAGGACTGAATTGAAATGACCTGGATTAAACAATTTTAAAATAAACATCTTAAATTATCTAAAAAAGCTAAGTCTGGTCCTCTGGACATTCAAAAAACAAAACGAAACAAAACAAAGCAAAAAAAATTGTAGAAACGTTTCATCTTTCGTCCGAAAGACTTCCTCAGTCTGAGCTGCTGTATTCAGCTCAGTCTTATAAATAGCACCCTCTCACAGTGGATCAACCAGTTGGCTGATGACAGCCTGAAACCAGCTGCTCACATGATCAAGGAGGACCATCAGCCTAACGATGGATCGTTAGCACCCTGATGGTTGTTTGCTATTCACAGAGGGCTGAGTGATACTAGCAATAACAGCATTGTAAGAGGGGGACAGTTGAACCCGGAGGCCTCCACCCCTGTTTAATGATGGACGGTTTCTTTTCACAAAGATGGCCTCCTTTACTCCTCTCTCAAACCATTGTTCCTCTCTATCAAGGATGTGAACATCTTCATCCCTGAAAGAGTGACCGCTGGCGTGGAGATGAGTGTAGACCGCAGAGTCCTGACCTGATGATGTTGATCTTCTGTGCTGGGCCATCCTTTTGGCCAGTGGCTGTTTAGTTTCCCCGATATAAGACTGATCACAGCCCTCCTGACACTGAACAGCATACACAATATTACTCTGTTTGTGCCGGGGGACTGGATCTTTGGGATGAACCAGTCTTTGCCGTAATGTATTTTGGGGTTTAAAAGCCACTGGGACGTTGTGTTTAGAAAATAAACGTCTCAATGTCTCTGAAACTCCCGCAACATACGGAATGACCACTGGTCTGGGTTCCTTCTTTTCACCTGATGGCTGGCTGGAGTCCTGTTTGGGTTTCTTCTCTGCTTTCAGGAAGGCCCAGTTAGGATATCCACATTTCTCTAGAGCCTGTTTTGTGTGTGATTTCTCCTTCTGTCTGGCTCCTGAGTTAGTGGGGACGCTGTCTGCTCTGTGGTACAGAGTCCTGATGACTCCTAACTTGTGCTCCAGAGGGTGATGGGAGTCAAACTGTAAATACTGGTCTGTGTGAGTGGGTTTGCGGTACACCTCAGTTTGCAAATTTCCTCTATCAGAAACTGAGACCTCACAGTCCAAGAAAGCCAACCTGCCATTTTTTACATCTTCTCGTGTGAACTTGATATATTTATCCACAGAGTTGATGTGATCAGTGAAATGTTGGACTTCCTGAGATTTAATTTTAACCCAGGTGTCGTCAACATACCTGAACCAATGACTTGGTGGTCTCCCTGAAAAGGACGTCAAGGCTCTCTTTTCTACCTCCTCCATGTACAGGTTGGCAACAATAGGAGAAACTGGAGACCCCATAGCACACCCATGTTTCTGCCTATAATATTGCTCCCCATATGTGAAGTAGGTTGACTGCAGGCACAGTTTCAAGAGTTGACACAGTTGCTCTGTGGAAAGCGTGGTCCTGCTGTTCAGAGTGGTGTCTGATTTTAACCTTAAACAGACCACCTCTACTGCTTCATCAACAGGAATGCACGTAAAGAGTGATGTGACATCAAAAGAGACCATTGTTTCATCAGTCTCCATGATGACATCCCTCACCTTATCCACAAAGTCCATGGTGTTCTGTATGTGGTGTTCTGAGCTGCCAACTAAAGGGATGAGTACAGACGCCAGATATTTGGAAACATTGTAAGTGACCGAGTTAATCATGCTAACAATTGGTCTTAAAGGTACACCTTGTTTGTGGATTTTGGGTAAACCATACAGACTTGGCGTGGCCTCCCCTGGGTATAGTCTGTGGTACAGAATACTACTGTCAATAGCCTTGTCCTGCTTCAAAATTTTCAGGCAATCTATCAATCTATCAATCTATCAATCCACATTCAGTGGAAGACAACACTCCGATACACAGTTACATACCAGGGAGACAGAAAAGTGGGTGAAGAATTTATCTGACAGACAACTCACCCAGCCGGAGACAGAGATTCTTGCCAGGGGGCTAAACTTTGCAGTGGCACCAAGTATAACTTCTTCTTGTAACCACTTCCTGGATCTCTTTTCAGCGGTTCATAAGTGGCTAAGTCACTAAGGAGTGGCATAACTTTCTCACGATAGTCTTTCTGGTTCAAAATCACTGTGCACCTTCCTTTGTCTGCTGGGAGAATTATGATGTTTTTGTCTTTGCTAAGAGTGGTGAGTGCATCCCTCTCTTCTCTACTGATGTTGGAAGGTGGTGGTTTAGCATTACTGAGACAGGCTGAAACTTTGACTCTGAGTTGTTCTGCTTCAAACTCTTTAATTTTGTTGTTACGGATGGCTGACTCAGTGGCTGTGATCATCTCCACCAGTGGAATTCTACTTGGTGCCACTGCAAAGTTTAGCCCCCTGGCAAGAATCTCTGTCTCCGGCTGGGTGAGCTGTCTGTCAGATAAATTCTTCACCCACTTTTCTGTCTCCCTGGCATGTAACTGTGTATCGGAGTGTTGTCTTCCACTGAATGTGTTGTTATTGGAATTGTGATGGTGTTGACGAGTTATCAGTAAGTTAAATTTGTTTTGTTGTCGAGTCTTGGACTTGACATGCTGTGCTAAGCGTGCCTGATCTGTACAGTCCATCACTTGCTGAAGTGTGGTCTGATCTAGGCACGTTGTTAGTTTTTGTTTAATGTGCTCTTCTTTGGCCTTCAAGGCCTCAATGGTAAAATTGGTCTGTCTTACCCGTTCATTCAGCAGCTGCGTCTGTGCCTTCTGAAGGATCTTGCTTGCCCGGTGCCCACTGACCGACGATTTCAGTCCAGAGGACCAGATTTAGCTTTTTTAGATTTTTCTACCTGGATTATTGAGCATGCATCAGGGTATTATCTTAAATTACTTTTTATTTACTTATATTATTTTAGTTAAGTTTAACTTGTAATAAACTAATGGTGCTGAATTGTATAAGTCAGTTTTTTTAAATATAAATTAGCATACCTGTGACTTATACAACAAAGTATAGTATTTTTTTCCCATATGTATAACCCAATTTTTGTCTGAGATCTGACTATTTCATTCATTCTGATATGGAAAATATTGAACACTACCACTTTCAGACACTAGAGGGCCCTTGAGCTATATGGCAAGCCAAGTGTCTCATGGGTACAAGTGGCTATTAATGAGACACTATTTAATCTTAATTAAATTTAAATTTTATTTTAGCTGTTTTTATATAAAAGTCCAACCAAGGACTGGGTTTGCAAATTAGCCTGTGGCTAGAAAATCTTTGTATAAGACAACGGTTGCTTTGTTTTTAACATGTAACATTGTTTATTGTGCTATCCTTGATCAAAAAAACTTGAATGAAATGAAAACGTGGCTTGCCATACCAATCCCCCTTCGTCTCGCTCGGGAACTCCTGGAAGAAACGTCAAATCAGCTGCATTTCACAGCGCCGCCCAGGCAAAATGCAGCTGATTTGACCATTAATTATTAATATTATAGTTATTATTATTATTATTATTAAGGAAAAGTTCAACTGAGACACACCTTTACTATAAGTTTGAGCAAACAAATAATTGTTTTTAAGTGTTAATCTTGTTAACTTCTTGTTAAAGTCCTCCCGTGCACGCTCCCCCCATTTGGTAGCCAATCGATTTTTGGCCCAACACCGGCCCACATTTCTGGGTTGGCAGCAGTGACACATAATAGATGCAACATAATTGTATGTTTTTTTTAATCCACTTTATTAGAGATATTTGGACTGATGCAACTTATATGGTGGTGCGACGTGTATGGCAGCAATTACGGTAATTGAGATAATGCGTGTATGCATGTGTGTTTCTTTGCAAGCAAAACATCCCATAAACCATTGAATAATTATTGATGAAACTCTCAAAGTAATCACTGGATATGTATATAATTGGATTTATGATAGCAGGTGCTTTGCTGTTCGGCATATGTGGAACACTGTTCTATCGGAAAATGAGGAAGACTTCAGCGGCGATTAATGCCATGTCGAAGCTCCCGAGTCAGAGTGAGAGTTTGATCCGTGCCGTGACCTCAATAAATCAGTTGCTTTACGAGCTTAACCAGAAGGTGGAGGCGATCTCTGAGAATCGCAGGCCACCAGCAAAGTTTGGGACTCGTCAGCGGGGAGATGGAATCAATCTGGATGAGGATTCGTAGCTCGGATCGGTGGAAGGATTACCACAATTTAATCATATTGGATTTGGATCATCCAGCTGGATTCAAGGCTGCAAAAAAAGTTAACTGTCTGCCTGAAGAAAAACAATAATTATGCTTATCTCAAATCTGACTCCCCAAACAGCCTTGGAAGGGTTGACTATCAAATTTCTCCTGGGTCATGAGTAACTGAGGACAACAACTGCATCTATCGCACACCCCCCCCCCCTCCCCGAGAACTTTCTGTGAGCGCTTATCAGAAATGCTGGCTGGAAACATCAACAGAACTGTGGCTGATCTGAACAAGGCTTATGGACTAATCTCACCGCCTGGACCTCAAATGCATATGTAATTTGTCTTAACTGTGCTTGCTGGTAGAGTTTTTTGATGTCTCATATAGTGTCCTAATAGACAAGATGTGAAAGATCTTTTTTGTAATACCACTATCTACCCTCACGGTTCTTTTCCCTTTTCATATCTAAGATTATCTTTCTGATAAGGAAGAGATGGCCACGCTGATAACCAGCTGCAGCGTCGTACACTTAGTCCAGGATGACTGTGCGTACATATTCCCGTTGTACCTTGGTGCAATGTCAATAAAGATATTCTGCTATTCTGATTCTGATTCTTGATGTGGATTTAAATCTGATTAACATCTTGAGTCAACCTGACTCAAGATGGCTGCCACCGCTCCACCTTAACAAACACAACGGCTTTAACTCAGCCATGTTTGCAGACACTGGACTAAAACTGAGTTTGGTGGTAGCTTAGAATCATCTTTGTGTCATACTCTGAGGGCTGACAGATTGGCGTGCAAGGTGGGCAATGTGCATTTCTTCAGAAAAGGTTGGTTTTGCTTTTTTATCTATTATTTGGAATTGATAACAAATGCAAAACATCAACTGCGGTGCACCGTTCCTCGTTTTTCTGCTATAAAAGAGAAAAATCTCTTGAAGGTAAACACAAATGGACCGGTGGCTGACGTCTGAAACCTGCACCGACACGATGACTCAAAGCTCTGAGTGCATCAGAGGGTTTTATCCACAAACCGCCTGGCATTACATTATCTGTGTTTTTTTCTGAGAAAGGCTTTCCAGGCCTAACTCAACATGTCCCCCCACCACCCACACACACATCCCAGCTTTGTTAAGAAGCCCTCCATCAGAGACCTAACCGCCTGGCCGGAGGGAGGCGAGAGGAGAAATGTCATAATTTGTCTCTTCTTGACATCCCTCGCAACGTGTCAGGCAAAAAACAAAAAGATAAGAAGTTAAACCCACCTCCTCCTTCTGCTTCTTCCCCTCTTTTCTGCCACAGCGACTCCATTTAAGAGCCAGCGAGTGAAGGACGGCAGGAATGAGGTCTGCTTTATTTCTTAACTGCTCAATAAAACTGAAGATGGGGATGCAGCAGAAACAGATAAATGGTAAATAGAGCTTACTTATATAGCACTTTCCAGCCCCCTATGAGGGGCCCCAAAGCGCTTCACAGTACCAGCCATCCACCCATTCATACACACATTCATACACCGGTAGCGGTATTCTGCCATGCAAGGCGCTGCCAGTCCTACCGGGAGCAACTCGGGGTTAAGTGTCTTGCCCATGCAGTGACCGGGGATCGAACCCGGGACCTTCGGGTCCTGAGCAGGCTGCCCTGCCTCTACACCAGGGGTCCCCAAACTTTTTCCCGTGAGGGCAACATAACTTTTCCCTTCTCTGGTAGGGGGCCGGAGTCAGTTTGTAACAGGAAAAAGTGTGACAATTGCAGGAGTGCCTACCCGTAAACACCGGTGTATAATACGCTCCGGTGTATAATATGCTTTCGCCAATATTTGGAAATAAATCAGAAAAATCAGTAGATAATACGCTTTGGTGTATAATACGCGCTGCCGTGACAGTCTTTTTTATGGTCACTAGATGGCGCCAGGATACGCCTCCATGTACAGTCTGCAGGTAAACAGACTACAGGGTGCATTAGCGCCCATAGCGGCCGAAACTGGTACTGCACAATTTTAAGGCCAAAATGAAAAAGCAAATCAGAGCCAAAAATTGGTCTAAAAATATGGGAAAAAATCTGTAGATAATACGCTTCGGTGTATAATACGCAGGACATTCAAATGAGCAATAAAAGTGCGTATTATACACCGGTGTTTACGGTAAATGTAAAAATGTATTGTTTTCCAGAAAGCACAATCAAATAACCCTCTCTGGGCTCTTCACAGAACAAAAGTCAGGAGATAAATAATAACACTATTAATAAAATAAATAATAACACTATTAATAAAATAAATAATAACCAAATCACCCTCTCTGGGTTCTTCACAGAAAAAAATCTAGGAATTAAACACTATTTATTAAATAAATAATAACCAAATAACCCTCTCTTACTGCTGCTTGCTATCAGTTGAGCAACCCGAAAGCTGGCCCAAACAGATGACTGGTTCAGCTGAGCTTGGCATACAAATGTATTCTGCTGAGCTAACAGTCCACTTTTTAGCTTTGAGAGTTTGTCTGCTCGCATTTGGCCTTGCAAGCTATCATACTTGTCTTTGTGATGGGATTCATAGTGTTAACGCAGATTGTATTCTTTGAATACCACCACCGCCTCTTTACAGATGAGACAGACAGACTTTTCTTTGCATTGAACAAAAAAATAATCGTTTGTCCACTGCAGCTTAAATGCCCTGCATTCTGAATCAATTTTTATCTTACCTAATATTTTCGCCATTATTCCGTTCTGTCTTTGAGAGTGGTGGGTTTAGGATTTTTTTTCTGGGGGTTGCCAGATAGGGGCACAGACTGCAGAAGGGTGGAACAGAATGTCATGTTTTGGATGTGTCAGCGTTTTTCCCCAAACGCTGACACAATAAATTAAATGTGGAACAATAGTTCAAAATAGTTCATAACTAAGGAACATTTTATTGCAAAAGTCCAACTTTATTATCAAATACAAATACACATATGAAAAAAATCTAATTGCTCTCTGGAATTGTTCTGGGGCCGGACTAAATGTGGAGGCGGGCCGGATCCGGCCTGCGGGCCGTAGTTTGGGGACCACTGCTCTACACCATCTCGGCCCCACCAGATAAAAGTGCAGCTCGTTAAGTGTCATGGAGGACAAACAGTCTCCTCAGCGTGCGTGAGCTCACAGACATCTCCGAGCTTCTACAAACTTTTGTATGCAAAACTCTTCCTACAGTTTGAAGGAGGTGCAGATCTTTTATTTAACCCTTGGAGCAGTGATCTTAAAGGACAACACCCACCGTGTTTTCAAATTGCATCGCCATTAATATGTAGTAGTGACTTAAATAATAAAACAGGAGCGTTTTATTGATATTGTAGAGAAATAACGCTAAATGTGTTATTTCATGACTTAAAGGAGATTTTAAACCAGCAGCTCCGGCATAATGTGTCCCTCTCCATATATGCTGAAGGATCCATCTTGAGAAGGAGATGGAGTTATAACGAGCATCATGCATCAACGTAGCTTTCTTATTTCTGACCAGAGTAGTTATGAATACAACTAAGAAAATGCCGAACCGATGTGTTGCCCAGTTCTGCAACAATACCTCGAAGGATGGCGTTAGTGTTCATTATTTCCCCAAAATCAAAAGGATTCAGAATGCATGGATAAAGTTTGTTCAAGTCAAACGAGCTGACTTCATTGCTCCATCGCGTAGCAGTGTTTTGTGTTCAAAACACTTTAAACTAGGGATGCACCGATCCACATTTCTCACTTCCGATCCGATACCGATACTTATTAACTCAGTATCGACCGATACCGATACTTTCCCGATCCGATACTGTTCAGGTATTTGACTCTGTATAATGGAACTTTTGCACCCAAACTATTCATTTTAACATTGTGTGAGATAAACCCAATGAAGACACTCTTAAGCCTTACAATAGGGAACCCCCTATTGTAAGGCTTAAGAGTGTCTTCATTGGGTTTATCTCACACAATGTTAAGAAGGGCAGTCACAGAATGTGATTGAACACAAGTGCTCTTTGAAGCTGGATAGGAAAAGTATCGGCAGGTTTGATCCGATACCCGATACTTAAATAATGCTGGTATCGGATACCGATACCGATACTGGATCGGCCCCATCCCTACTTTAAACCGGAAGACTACGAGTCAGCAGTGATGCAGGCATTTGGATTTAAAGGGAAAAGTTGTACGAGACTGAAGGAAGACGCTGTGCCAACTGGAAAACGGGACTCATCTCCCTCAGAGGACCAACCAGCGAAGAAGGCCTGCTCCTCAACAGTTGTGAGAAAACGGGAGGTTTTGCGGGTAAGACTTTGCTCAATTACATTTTTTTATTTTTGACATCAGAACAGAATGAATAATAGAGCAGGCTTTTAAATGTACCATAGTTTGTTAATATTCACGCCACTTTTTCATGAAAATCTGTGTCGCTATCCTGTGGCTAGTTAGCGTAATGCTAATGCTAGTTAGCATAATAATGTGTCAATCAGTTCTCGTTTTTTTCTCAGCATTACATTGCACAGAAATAATAAACATCCCCCAATGTCTGAGTTAGACACAAACGTAACTGTGAAGTGTGTACAACTCTACAGCGATACATAAAAAAGATAAAAACAAAATTGCGACGATTTAAGGGGAGTTCAACTGGTAGAGCGGTGTGTGTCTGCTGGGCACTGGATGTAACCGCGCGGGTGACGTGAGGTCCGCTCGGTGTGTCCGCGGCTGCAGCAGCGATGACCGTCGGTTCTCAGCTATGAGTGTCCGGGTCTGAGCTCTGTGTGTCCGCGGCTGCAGCAGCGATGACCGTCGGTTCTCAGCTATGAGTGTCCGGGTCTGAGCTCTGTGTGTCCGCGGCTGCAGCAGCGATGACCGTCGGTTCTCAGCTATGAGTGTCCGGGTCTGAGCTCTGTGTGTCCGCGGCTGCAGCAGCGATGACCGTCGGTTCTCAGCTATGAGTGTCCGGGTCTGAGCTCTGTGTGTCCGCGGCTGCAGCAGCGATGACCGTCGGTTCTCAGCTATGAGTGTCCGGGTCTGAGCTCTGTGTGTCCGCGGCTGCAGCAGCGGGTGAAGTGAGGTTTTAGCAGCACAGTCACACTTACATGTGTAAGGATGGAGGATAAAAAATGACTGGTTATGACTGTGTGGCAAAGTCGGAATGTAAGATCCATTGCAGTGCCTTCTGACTGAATCCTTTAATTACGTCATTATTAGTCATTGGTTCAGCAATCATCGGCGGGGTTTCCGGATGCTTCCGGGACTCCGTTGTTTTTTTGTTTTTTTTAATTACACTCGCCTGCCCCAAATGCAAAAATGAAAATAGACATCATATTCTACTACAGTAATTGTCCAATATAGTGAATTGTTACTGTCACGGTGGGTGTTGTCCTTTAAAGCCTGTGTCTCACTGGGTCTTTTCAAAATGTTTCAAGGCTCAGTTTCCTCCTGTGAGCTGCAAAGCATTGCTGTCATCACAATAACAGTGATGTGCAACACACTGCCTCAAATAATAGTTGTTGTGGGACACTTGAAACTAGGGATGGGGCCGATCCGATCCAGTATCGGTATCAACCTCCGATACCAGATTTAAACAATACATTGAATTTACATTTATAAATTCAATGTATAGTTTAAATCTGTATTTGTTGATCAAAGCCAACAAGAATTACAACTCATAGTGCCACAATCAAAAACGAAACTTAAAACGGGGAGTGGACTGTGTTGATTTCCCATAATGCTTAGCGGTATGTTAGTGTTCTGGGTTGCACCATGAGTGAGATGGACGTCTGTGATATAGACCTGCCTCTTGTGTGCTATTAAAGCTTGGGTGTTTCCTGTTGTGAGGCTCAGTGTCTTTATTGGGTTTAACTCACACAATGTTAAGATATATGTCACAGAGTATGGTGTAACA
>JBBPBX010037043.1:15921-31137 GCA_038048925.1 Garcialebias charrua | reverse complement strand
TTTTTTTTTACATTTTGTACGTTATCATTTATGGGACTGTTTTGTATTGTGTTTTTTGTAAAAAAAAGAAAAAGAACAAATTTAATAAACATAAACAGTAGGTTTACAAGTGGTGCACAGGTTATAAAAACAGCCTTCCTAACATGCGTTCACATTTTCTATCCTCCACCATTCACAATAAAGTTATCGTGTGTTACAAAAATATAAATTAAGCAAAGAAACACCCTTCCCTGTTCATTGTTTAAACAGTCAGTCATGTATGCTGAAGGCCTAATTAGTATTGACTGCAGCAGAGTTATTATTTTTCTTTGCAGTAAAGTTAAAATTTCCGATAAACAATGCATTTTATTGAGGACGACAAAGACAGCGTTACTAACACTGATGTGTTTTACCTGTACGTTAGCTTTATAGTTCTGGATTAGGTTTTACAAGACAGTATCCTATGCTAAATATTAGCTTACTAACTTGAGTGGCACGTTGCAAATGACAAGTGGGTTGGAGGATTTAAAATAATTTATTATTATTAATTTGTTTTACAGATCAGTTAAAATAAACTAACCATGCTCCTGTTCAGCAAAATACGATACACAGTAATGCTCCCTGCTTCATCTGCCCTGAATGTGAAACTTAAGTGAATGGCAATGACTTCAAAGTAGTTTTCATGCGCTCTCTGCTGGATATATTGTACAATTACAGCTGGTTCCAGCATTCTAGGGGTGAAAATTAGAATTGCTTAAATCAGTGAATAATGGGACAGTTGTCACCGATACCGATAGGATCCGAAACGTCTATATTGGCCTAATTTATCAGCCCTACCGATATATAAGTCAGGCGCTAGTTTTATCTACGTCCGTCACACTTTATCCTGATCCTATTGCCATCATACTGGAGTCATGTGCTGAAATTATTGATAACTGAGAGAAAACTCTCTACAGTATGAAACAAAAACAACCAAAACGCTTCACTGGTTTTGCGGAAGTCTTCAGTCAGATTTAGAAGGTTTTTTATGTAAAAATTATTGTAGTAATATAGGACGGGGTCAGTTTACTGACTTACCTATATTTTAGATGTATAAATTGGCAGGGTTTAGTCTGACACAAAAATACATCATTAATTAAACGAGTTCTCTCTTTTTCAGCTTAATATCAATAATTCTATACTTTGACCAGATGTAATTCACAGGAAACGTCAAACTTATGTTGGAACAGCAGGACTGGTCCATTTATTTAACATAATCAATAAATTACATCAACATTTGTACATGATTGGATCGATCATTTTTCCTATAATTAACTTCAGCATAGATGAAACATAGGAACAACAGAACAAGTAAAGGATGATATTTTACTCATTTCAATTCTGCAGGTGCATTAACTTAGTTTTTGGCTTAGGAAGATAAAAGTTTAGGAGGAAGGAAATGGAGGAAAAGAAGTTAAGAGTCAGGGAGTTATCTTGATGTGTTTTAACCAGAAACATGGCAGTTCTCCGGCCGATCTCGGCTACACGTTGGTACCCTTGGCAAAGCATTTGACGACTTTTGTTACCTCGTGAAGATGGTCAGTCTCCCTCGGTCCAGTTTGGTCAGTTCGTTTACCGTTCTCAGCGTCTCCAGACGTGCGCCTTGACTCGAACCGAAAGTAACGGCAGCTCCTGGTGTTGTTTTCAAGATAAGACGTTCCTTAAAAGAATGTCAATAAAGTGAAGCTTTTCACGGCTTGAAATAGATTTATAACAGGCATGTTATAAATCTTTTAACTGAATGACGAGTCCTTAGCGTGTGACTGGTGGTCATTCAGCTCTTTGGGGAACCTCATCAGGGCATTGAGGTCCTCAGCAAACTCCAAGGAAAACAGGAAGTCAGAGCTCTTTTAAGGCTAACTTGACCTAGAAAGACGTAGCTCTTTCTGATTCGGTCTGTTAGGCCAGGAGCCACTGAGAGGAGGCATAAGTTAGATTAAAAATGTCAGAAAGGATAAGAAAGTTAGTTTAAGACGCCAGTCTCATGATACAGCAGATTTAGAACTTTCTTAACTCATTACCAACACTGTTGTATGAATAAACAAACGTCATCAGAGCATAACATATGGGACCTATTAATGATAATAGCTTGATTATTAAATAGGACAAAAACAAAAGTCTTTGGGTGTCTAGATTGTCCTGAGCTCAAGCTAAAATGAATGAGATAAAGTGTTCCTTTTATCTTCACATGCAAGTTCGAGAGGAGAGGAGAAATCCTCCATGTACAACATTTTGAATTAAGCAGAGTATTTGATTTATCTGACATTAAAATGTACTGATGCTCTTACAAATAAAATTATTCATTTGATGACATTTGAATTAACAAAATTAAAAGAAGTCTCTGGATGACTTAATTTATGATGTTTGATTCAAATTAAAACTAATAAAAGTATTATTGTCCCTTCAGGAATAACTCCCAAAAAGTTCATTACTGAGAGCGATCAGAGAAGTGTTTCAAAGGTCAAGGTTGTATCACTACATTATTGACACATAAACAAAATACTTGATTAAAACCTCACCACTGGTTAGCATATGGGTGTTTCAGTGTTATGTTAGAATGTGTGGACAGAGAAAAATATCAATAAATGGGGTTAAGTTAAAATAAGTTAAAAATTAAACTAGTATATCTTGAGGAAATGCATATTTTCATCGGGGATGAGTCTGAGCTACCAGCACACCAAGCTTGAACTCAATATGTGTAAAAATAACAGCTATGATCAATGTTATGTTTGCTAAGGCTAATTAGCAATTGCGGCCATCTTCTAAATAATCAGGTGTTCTTTCAGCTGCTCCCTCCTGCAGGGGTCACAACAGAGAGAATGAAAGATTTGTTATTGTTTAACACCAGACGCCCGTACTGGCACAACCTGGGCTCAAACCTGCAGCCTCAGGATTACTGAGCACGGCGCTACCACGTCATCACCATATCACTGCCAGATGGTTGCAATCATTTGTCGGTTTTTTTCTCTAGAGCTCAATCATTTGAAAATGGCCGCCTATCTCTAACAGTTGTTCTATCAGTTTTGATTGTCGTTTGTAAAACATTTCACTGTTAAAACTGCGCGTGTAACGTCATCTAGTTGTTTGATTTAAATCAGTGAGCAAATTATAGATAGCAGGCATAAAGCTAAACATTCTTTCTGTACTTGCTATTAGCGGTTTTATCGTCCCATCTCCAACAAACAGCACAGTACAGGAAGGATACAGAACCTCTCACTGTTTGTCAGGTTTAATAGTTACAGTCATAAACATATAAAAAACAAAGTTGTAATGTCTGAAATATTTATTTTGGATTACTTTTGTAAACTTGTAGTTGATCCATCTGACTCGGGGTCACAGACAATAAGGTGGAGGATGTAGGAGTGTGGATATCGTGCAGAATCCAGAGCTGGACCAGTCTGGGAGTGATGTGTGGGTGGTGCACAGTACAACGCTGTACTGAACGTGTTCGTGGACGTTATTAAAGAGCCATATATTTCTGCCGCAGCCCCACAGGGGCTGCTCTTACTGGCTGATCCCTGCACTGGCAGATGGCTTATGAAACGAGCCTTGCTGAGGATTCATCACTGTGCGCTTCTCTCTTGCACTCTTTCTGCAGCTCTCCCATTGTTCTTGTTTTCTTAATTTAAAATTTAATCTATTGAACTTAATACAGTATGTCTGGTTCTCAAACTGTATGCATGAATTAGGATCTTGTCCTGCGTCTGTCCTAAATATGTAGCTGCCATATTGGTTTTTGCTGTCAGTTCCTACTTCTTTCAGAAATAAACTTTTACAATATTTCGACATTAAGATGTTTTCCCAAACTTTTCAGTGACTTTTCAACAAGTTGATCAGTTAATAAACAAGTGAGCAGGGTTTAGTTTTATGACATCTCACCTTATCGTACTTCATTGGTTTGTTCTGGGCTTATGCCCAAGTTGGTTCAGGCTGTAAACCTTAAAATAATTGTTTGCTTTTCATGGGCCAAGGAGTTGCCACAGACCTGCAGTTTACTGGCAGTGTTTACTTCTGGTCCAACTCTGCATTTATTTAATATGAAGCATTCAGCAGTTTATTCCAGATCTGTGTCCTACAAGCCCTAAGACATCCAATCAATCATCAATCAAACATCCAGTCTCAGCACCCAGTCTCCTGTTTGTAAAAGTATAATGACCCAATCATATTTTGCTTTGATTTAAATCCATGCTAATAAGATGCTAAAGTGTTGCTCAGATTCTTTCTCTGAACATCAGAGAGTTTTTATTTGGTATAATTTGCCACATACAGTAATCTCAAACCCGTTTGGTTATAGTGACTTTGGATTCTGGTCAGTTTTAACCTCAACCAAACTGTGCTTTCTACTTTGAACTCTGCAACTGTCCTTTTTATGCAAATACAGTATTCATCATTATAGTATTTTTTATCAATAGGATACTAAGTTGTTTGTATTTTGTACCCATGCATTTCCCATACTTATGAGCACTTGTGAAAAACCGTAAATTCTTATGGATTGACAACAATTACAGATTTTGTGTGTAATGGCGTTGTCACGATGTGTAGTATACCTCTGACAGGCAATATTAAAATTTTGTATTTGTTTACCTTTGCTGACATCTGGATTGATTCATCTTTTTTCATGCAGAAAATAGAAAAAATGTCTCCAATTCCTGTACCCACTCAATCACTGTTCATAAAAACATGCACCAGGCGTATGACACTGCTTGTATGAAATGCAAAGAAAGCACAACCTGGCCGACCTTTGTTTTAGGTAAAAAATATAAATGGCTGTCTAACAAAGTTAAGTTTGGTCCCCTGAACATTCAAAAAACAAAACAAACAAACAAACAAAAAAAGTAGAAATGTTTCATCTTTCATCCAAAACACTTCTTCAGTCTGAGGTGCTGTATTCAGAATCAGAATACTGTATCTTTATTTACATTGCCATTGCACCAGGGCACAATACAACATGATTGAATTACGCACATTCATCTTAAGATGGGCCAAGTGCACGAAGCCGCAGCCATACGGCGCTGCCACAATCTTAGATATGAAAAAAGGGGTAGATAACATGAGGATAAGTTGTGATATTACAAAAAAAAAACTTTCACATCTTGCCTGTTTAGGCACTATATGAGAAATCAAAAAACTCTACCAGAAAGCATATTCAAGACAAGTCACATATGCATTTTGAGGTCGAGGCAGTGAGATTCTGTCCATGAGCCATTTCCAGATAGCAAACAGTTCTGTTGATGTTACCAGCCGACATCTCCGATAGCGCTCACAGAAAGTTCTCTGGGGAGGGGGAGGGTAGCGATAGGTGGACGCACAGCTGGTGTCCTCAGTAACACATGTCTCAGGAGAAATTTGATATCCAGCCTTTCCAAGGTTATTTGGGGAGTCATATAGAGATAACATAAATATTTTTTCATTTCAGGCAGACAGTATAATTTCTGAAGCCTTGAGTCCTGCTGGACAATCTGATTCAATATGATCTAATTGTGGGAACTTTTCACTGATCTGAGCTATGACTCATCCTCCAGATGTTGACCACAGCGTCCACGAATCCCAAGCCCTGCGTCCATCTTCCGGTTTAGCTCATAAATCAGCTGATTTATGGAGGTCACGGCGCGGATCACACCCTCACTTTTATTCGGGAGCTTCGACATGGCATTAATCGCCGCTGAAGTCTTCCTCATTTTCCGATAGGCCAATGTTCCACAAACGCCAAAAAGCAAAGCGCCTGCTATCATGAATCCAATTATGTACAAATCTTCCACGTCCTCCACAGATAGAACTGAAAGACACATCACCTTCCACTCTCCCCAGGAATCCATGACATATCCTCCAGGGTGCGTCTGCGAAGGGCAGGCTGGTTCTCTGGGACCCTGCCGTCTTGTAGAAAAAATCTTGTCAATAGAATTAATCGCCCACAAAACTAAATCCATAGTCAATTTGCGTTCAAGATATGAGTACTGAGGAGCTGCACACAAGACAAGAAGCCGCTGAGCCGGGTGAGGAAAAGTCGGGGGAGGGAAGGAGCGGAGGAGAAAAGCTGCTGCCTCATCCAGAGCCGGAAGTCTTATAAATAGCACCTTCTCCTATGGATCAACCAGTTTGCTGCTGATAGCCAAAACCAGCTTCTCACATGATCAAGGAGGACCATCAGCCTAACAATGGATTGTTAGCACCCTGATAACTGTTTGGTATTCACAAGGGACTGAGTGATACTAGCAATAACAGCATTGTAAGAGGTGGACAGTTGAACATGGAGGCATCCGCCCCTGTTTAATGATGAATGGTTTCTTTTCACAAAGCTGGCCTCATTTACTCCTCTCTCAAACCAACGTTCCTCTCTATCAAGGATGTGAAAATCTTCAACCCTGAAAGAGTGACCGCTGGCCTTGAGATGAATGTAGACAGCAGAGTCCTGGCCTGATGATGTTGCTTTTCTCTTCTGGTCCATCCTTTTGGCCAGTGGCTGTTTAGTTTCCCCAATGTAAGACTGATGACAGCCCTCCTGAAACTGAACATAATACACAATATTACTCTGTGCCGGGTGACTGGATCTTTGGGATGAATCAGTCTTTGCCATAATGCATTTAGGGGTTTAAAAGCCACTGGGACATTCTGTTCAGAAAATCAATGTCTCAGTTTCTCTGAGTTTGCAAATGTCCTCGTAAGAAACTGAGATCTCACAGACCAAGAAAGCCAGCCTGTCATCTTTTACATCTTTGCGTGTGAACTTGATATATTTACCGGTATCCACATAGTTGATGTGATCAGTAAAATGTTGGTCATCCTGAGATTTAATTTTAACCCAGGTGTCATCCACATACCTGAACCAATGACTTGGTGATGTCCCTGAAAAATATGTCAAGGCTCTCTTTTCTACCTCCTCCATGTACAGGTTGGCAACAATAGGAGAAACTGGAGACCCCATAGCACACCCATGTTTCTGCCTATAATATTGCTCCCCATATGTGAAGTAGGTTGACTGCAGGCACAGTTTCAAGAGTTGACACAGTTGTTCTGTGGAAAGCGTGGTCCTGCTGTTCAGAGTGGTGTCTGATTTTAACCTTAAACAGACCACCTCTACTGCCTCATCAACAGGAATGCACGTAAAGAGTGATGTGACATCAAAAGAGACCATTGTTTCATCAGTCTCCATGATGACATCCTTCACCTTATCCACAAAGTCCATGGTGTTCTGTATGTGGTGTTCTGAGCTGCCAACTAAAGGGATGAGTACAGATGCCAGATATTTGGAAACATTGTAAGTGACAGAGTTAATCATTCTAACAATTGGTCTTAAAAGTACACCTTGTTTGTGGATTTTGGGTAAACCATACAGACTAGGTGTGGCCTCCCTGTGGTACAGAATACGGTCAATAGTCTTGTACTGCTCCAACATTTTCAGGCAATCTTTAAACTTCTTCTTGGAAGCACTTCCTGGATCGCTTTTCAGTGGTTCATAAGTGGTTAAGTCACTAAGGAGTGTCATAACTTTCTCATGATAGTCTTTCTGGTTCAAAATTTATGTGCACCTTCCTTTGTCTGCAGGGAGAATGATGATGTTTTGTCCCTGCTAAGAGTGGTGAGTGCATCCCTCTCCTCTCTACTGATGTTGGAAGTTGTTCTGCTTCACACTCTTTAATTTTGTTGTTGCGAATGGTTCATACTGTGGCTGTGATCATCTTCACCAGAGGAATTATTCTTGGTGTAACCACAAAGTTCAGTTATCTGGCAAGATTCTCTGTGTGAGCTGTCTGTCAGTGTTTTTTGAATGTCCAGAGGACCAGACTTAACTTCCTACCTGGATTATTGAGCATGTATCATGATATAAATGGTTGTGTTTTAGGAGCTTAATATTTGACTTGATTATTTAGACTTGAGATCTGTGTTATTAAACATTTGGAGTTACAGAGGTAGATTAAAAACGTCACCAGGTGTGCATGGTCCAGGATGAGGGATGACTGAGAAGATCTGTGTCAGATCGCTTCTTTTCATATCAGAAAATATACAGATACTGGGTGATTAAAGCTCTGGCAGAGACATAATGTGACCAGAAGGAACTCGTAAAATTTGTTCCGTACTGTGAATAAATTGTATTAAACATAATGAGAATATTTTTTAATAATCTTTGATGTGGGAATAAAAAATATGTGAACCACTGAGTCCAAATGGTTTGGTGGACCAACCAAGAGTGAATATTTGTGTGTTAACTGTCTGAACATCTAAAACCACTTTTTGCCCACTTCACGACTAACTAAAACAATGTTTTAATATTTTTGGAGCACATATCATTTATTTATTTTTTTAAACAAAAGACCAAGTGCTGCTTTAAGTGATGAACATTGTCTGCTGCCTCTCTGGTTTTACTGAAGTTAAGGTTGAGTAATGATTCAAAAATGTTCAATACAAAAAACCCTGGACTTTATTTGTAACAGAAGACGTTTCGCTCCTCATCCGAGGAGCTTTTCAATTCAAAGAGCAATGATGATTTGAGTAATGATGGTTTTTTTAGTTGTTGTTGTTTTTTTTAACAATGACCCTGGCTCTTTATTGATCTTCCTACTCCTAGACCTATCACACACTTTTAATTCTGTTGATTCCAGTCTTCTTATTTCTTGTTTAGAACTGAGTTGTGATTAGCATTGCATTAGTAATGTTCTTACCTGAGTGACAGAAACTTCTGTGACATTTTATGTCCACTTCAGCACCTCTTTCCTGTGGGGTTCCTCTGGGCTCAATTCTGGGACCACTCCTGTTTTCATTGTACCTGCTCCCCTTGGGGTCTATTCTTAGAAAACTTGGCATTTTTAGGCCCTAGCAGCAAAGCGCTGCGAAGCCTATTGTAAGCGCTCTGTTTAAGCCCGACCTACAATTTTTTTAGGCCCGAGCAGCAAAGCGCTGCGTTAGGCCCGACAGCAAAGCGCTGTGAAGGCCTATTGTGATTGCTCTGTTCAGGCTCGACCTACAATTTTTTCCGCCAAATGAATTGGCCTTTTGGGGGTCTTTACATAGCCTTTACATATCCCAAAACTCACCAAATTTAGCAGCCGCATCAGGACTGGTGAAAATGTATGTATTTCGGGGGAGCGGCCAAAATTGCAACAGAAACGGCTCAAGAGTGCCACCTAGAAATATTCTAACTGTTAACTCTGATGATTGCCATATTGAAAACCAAATAATTCTTGCTCCATTCACTCTCTACTAAAATGTCTCAAATACTGTAAATCAAGGCTTGCATGGCTTAAAACTATTATGTCAAACACATTGCCTCCGACATGAAAGATAGTTTGAGAACAGCCAACAGTGTGATCTGAGAAGCCAACATCTCAGAACTTGTGTCATAAGATGTCATAATGTACAGTATCAAAGGCTTTGGACAGGTCTAAGTAAAGTGTATCACAGTAATACTTAGCATACAACGCTTCAACAGCATCATTAAAAACCTTTAGCAAAGCAGTTATTGTGCTGTGTTGTTTACTGAAGCCAGATTGAAGAGAAGATATTAAAAGAGTCGAAATACTTCTTGACTTGAGTATTTATCAGTTTTTCTAAAACCTTGGCTAAAATACAGTTTGGAGGTTGGTTGATAATTATTCATCATGGTCTCCTCCCTTCAATAATAATAGCATACAAGCTTTTTTCCAAGCATCTGCAACAGTATTATGTTATATAGACAGATTAAAAATGTAAAACACTGGTTCTGCTATAATTTATACAGTCAGACATAAGAAGTAAAGAGGGGGGTCAAAATGACAATTGTATTACATGTATATGGTTTTCATACCTCCAACTTGTTTAAAAAGCTGCTGCCTGTCTTTAAGCTGGAACACTCAGGTTTGAGCACAGTTCTAGTCCTCAATTCACCGGTTCTTTTCACTGGTTCTTTTCACTGGTTCTTTTCACTGGTTCTTTTCACTGGTTCTTTATGTGCCACAGATTTGATTCAAACAGTTTTATGTAGACTTATAGCTGCATAATCAATCGGACATCCTCATATCTTTCTACCTTATGTTCCTTTGCAGACTGAGATCCACTGTTTGGTCGTCCCAAAAACTATGTTAAACTCAGAGAAGATCGGTCTTTTTCCGTTTAACCTGCTTTAGAAAATTTATTCTCACTGATATTTCACTTAATGTGAGGTGATTTGTCATTTGTTTGTACAATTTTCGCTGCTTACTTATTTCTGTGACATTTTTTTAAATTACATTTTTTTTTACCTTTTCTTTTGTCTTGAACATTATTTTATATTTGTTTTTCTGCACTTTGGTTATACATTCATATTTTTAATGGAATTTTAAATGAACTGACATAATTTTCCTGTCAGAATTTAAGACTTATTTCATCTGGTGCTGAGAAACAACAGTGTTGTAGCCATTTTGGTGAGACATTGTGATTAAACTGTGAACTACAATGTGACATCCTGCATGATCTGTGAGAATGTGTTGGGAATGACTGTCAGCTACTACATCATCATTTAGTTCAATATGTCTAAAATCCACTGTATTGTAAGCAAATGTAAATTAAGGAATATGGCTGTGGCGGTCATCTGGAATTGAAGTCATTAGTCATTCGTTGTAGATGAAAAACCATAATTGCTTTCTGAATCCCATCCAGTAATTCATGAAATATTTTGCTAACAAACTAACTTTGACAGAAACAGCAAAGGTAAACAAAAAAAAAGGACTGCACAAAGTATGTGTTTAATATGATGCATGCTCAGCTATTACACCACAAAAACTTAGCTCAATATCTGTTAAAATACCTGAGGGATTGATGGTGCAGAAGTTAGAGAAGGTGGGCCTGTGATCGGAAGGTTGTCCGTTCAACTCCCCGGACCAACAACATCAAAATGTCGGTGGGAAAGGTGAAACAGCCACACCTGCATCCACCCTTATTTGCCCCACTCTGGTCCCTTGAGCAAGGCCCTTAACCCCCACCATCTGCTCCCATGGGTGCCCCAGATTGCAGCTCTCTGCTCCACCCAGAGGGCTGTGGTAGCTCGGTAGTCTGTGGTTGTATCAGGGAGGGCATCCGGAGCAAAAACAATTGCCAAGTCTTTTGTGTGACTTAGCTCGCTGTGACCCCTACAGAGCTGAAATAAATAAATATGTTAAATTACCTAAATTATAGTCATTTTGTGCTTTCTAACGTTGGCTCATAAAATATTTAGCTCAAACAGAGCTGACTGCAAAACTTTTAAAAGCAGATTTCACACAATCAGATAGTACTGACAGCAGCGTTGGAGCTACTACCACACCAACATTTAGCTCAGCTTCTGTGAAACTGACTCAGTTAAAGCCATGTTTGTGTACGCTAAGTTTGCTTAGCAGTGGCAGCCATCTTGGCTCCAGATGTTTATAAGTTGTAAATGTCAACCCAATCCAAACTTTCTGAGAATTTCTATAAAATCAGTCATCTATGAGATAGTTTGCTATTGAAACATTCAACTGAACAGACATAGGCAAAAACATTGTCGCCCTTTTGCCTTCAGCAGAAGGCAATAAACAGGATTTATGATGTGGGTGTCATCTGACTCAAAGACACCACTGATATTGAGTGCTGAAGAATTTCTTATGATGTCTTGCCCGAGCTGTTTTAGCTCCAAGATTTGCTGAGGTGCTGATTTCTTTTCCAAAACATCAATTAGTTTTTAAAGCTTCACTTCAGCAGTTGGGACAGATTCAGAGCAGAGAACTGAAAGGTAGAAACTGAGATGATTGGACCTTAAACCACTCAGCCCGAGAGGTGGACTTTGAGAGACTTGCTCTTATTCCATCAACTCTGGGGTGGGACTGAGGTTCAACACAAAGCTCAGAGGAGGAAAATGTTTTTGTGACTGTGAAGTTTTGCCCACAGGTTGTATTTATTCTCCGTCATCAGTTCCAGGACCAATAGTCCCAGATTTGAGGATGAGCAATTTGCAGAAAAAGTCAAATTTCTGGGGAGAAAAAGTTTTATGTATGAAATTGAAGGAGCTGATGGGTGCAGGGAGCATGTTCTGTATGCAGGTAAGCGACAGCGTTTGAGTCTGGTTTGTAGCGAAGCAGATTGAATAAAATGAGGTGCAGGGATTCTTATTTTTATTTATCTCTTTGGGCAGAAGGAAGAGCCAATGTCAAGAAAATGAACGCAGCAGTGGGAGACAGACATAATTGTCTTTGGCTGTCTTTATTGGACTTTGTGCCAAAAAAGCTCAATAAATTGAAAAGGAGTTGAAAGGGAACGTAGAGTCGGTGTTGAAAAAAGTGACGAAGAGAAAGAAACAAATAAAGATGTGAGGGTGGGAAAGACGCAAAAGGCTTTGCACTGTAGGGATCAATTACTAGAAAGTGAGTTATGGTATTTGCCATGTTGCCTTATTGAACCGTGGCAGCTGGAGGAAGACGCAGATTATTATACACACTGAAAGAAGAAGAAAGAGAGGCGAAGAGGGCCAAGCGAGAATCAGAAAATGTTGAAAAAGAGAGGTTAGGAAAAAGAGGTAAAGACTGACGAGTGAAGCTTGCTGCTCTTCTTGGACCCCTCCACTCTGTGGTTCTGCTTGTCTTGCACTTTCAAGCATACAGCACATTAAAGCAGATGGTGTATCTCACCACTGATAATCAGCAGACCCCAGGCCGGCTGACTGATGGCAGACTATTACCTGATCTGCTCAGTCTGGGTTTGTTATGATCATAATTTAAACAGAGAAGAACTAAAATACATGCGGACGAAGAAGTTCCAAATCGGAGTTGGAAGAAAAAGAATGAAATAACCAGTATATTTTTGTTTTAGCAAACTCACCTACACCCCCTGAACATAGTATTGGTAGTGGAAGTGTTCTCTAGTTACAAGTACAGGTGGTCCCCGACTTACGAGCACATCGACTTACGAGGTTCCGGACTTACGAGCTGGCTAACGAACAGTAAAGTTGTACAGAACATACAGAAAATACCATACCATACCATACCATTTTATTTATAAAGCACTTTAAACAGGAACAAGTCCACACAAAGTGCTGGACAAACAAACACGCAACAGGCAACACAGACAATGAAGTACAACACGAAAAACATAAAAACATTGCAGATCATAAATAAAACGATCCAATACAAATCAGCTGGCATTGAAAGCAATGGAGTAGTAGTGAGTTTTTAACCGGGATTTGAAAACCGAGAGGGAGGGGGCCTGTTTGATGAGCAGCGGTAACTCGTTCCAGAGTCTTGGGCCTGCTACAGAGAACGCCCTGTCACCCCTGCGCTTAAGGCGAGTTTCTGGAACTATTAAGAGTACCTGATCCTCTGACCTCAAAGCACGTGGAGGGACATATGGGTGTATCAGATCCNGGTAATAGTTAGGTTTATGGTTAGGTATGTACTGGTAATGTTAGGTTTAGGGTTAGGTATGTACTGGTAATGATAGGTTTATGGTTAGGTATTTACTGGTAATGTTAAATTTAGGGTTAGGTATGTACTGGTAATGTTATTTAGGGTTAGGTATGTACTGGCAATGGTTAGGTTTAGGGTTAGGTATGTACCGGTAATAGTTAGGTTTAGGGTTAGATATGTACTGGTAATGATAGGTTTAGGGTTAGGTATGTACCGGTAATGGTTAGGTTTAGGGTTAGGTATGTACTGGTAATGGTTAGGTTTAGGGTTAGGTATGTAATGGTAATGGTTAGGTTTAGGGTTAGGTATGTACTGGCAACAGTTAGATTTAGGGTTAGGTTTGTACTGACAATAGTTAGGTTTAGGGTTAGGTATGTACTGGTAATAATAGGTTTAGGGTTATGTATGTACTGTAATGGTTAAGTTTAGGGTTAGGTATGTACTGGTAATAATAGGTTTAGGGTTATGTATGTACTGTAATGGTTAAGTTTAGGGTTAGGTATGTACTGGTAATGTTAGGTTTAGGGTTATGTATGTACTAGTAATGGTTAGGTTTAGGGTTAGGTTTGTACTGGTAATGTTAGGTTTAGGGTTAGGGTTAGGTGTGTACTGGTAATGTTAGGTTTAGGGTTAGGTTTGTACTGGCAATGGTTAGGTTAAGTTAGGTTATGTACTGGTAATGTTAGGTTAGGGTTAGGTATGTACTGGTAATAGTTAGGTTAAGGTTAGGTATGTACTGGTAATGTTAGGTTTAGGGTTAGGTATGTACTGGTAATGGTTAGGTTTAGGGTTAGGTTTAGGCATGTACTGGTAATGGTTATGTTTAAGGTCAGGGTTAGGTGTGTACTGGTAATAGTGAGGTTTAGGGATAGGTTTGTACTGGCAATGGTTAGGATATATACTGGTAATGTCAGGTTAACTAACTAACTAACTATTATCCACTGGTAATAGTTAGGTTAGGGTTAGGTATGTACTTTTAATGGTTAGATTTAGGATAAGGGTCAGGGTTAGTCTATACAATGAATAGACGTCAATGCAAAGTTCCAGTAAACATTGAAAGACAAACTTTTATTTGTGAAAATTGAATTTATTGTAAGCAACAAAGCATATCTATCTGATAATCTGTCTGTCTGTCCATCTGTTGCCTCTCCACCTGCCTTTCTTTCTTTCTCTTTCTTTCTTTCTTTCTTTCTTTCTTTTTTCTTTTGAAATATATTTCTAACTTACTACATATTATCTTACTTTAGTGTGTGAATATTTGTATCTTTATGTGTTTATGTGGCATCTTCTCTCATAACTTTATGTGTTAAAAGAGACGTGGATTTTTTGTTCCGGAAGGGTTTTGTTTCTGAGCCTGTTTCAGACTTTTGGAGACCGTGCTTACAATTATTTATTTATTTATGTATGTATGTGTTTATTCATGTGTTTGTGTGTTTATTTATTTAGTCATTTATACAGATAATGAAAAATCACAGCCACATTAATCCAGAATGGAGGTAAATCTTACATTTTTGTCTTTTGCCACCCAGCTAACTTCATGACGTTTGTTTCAGTCATTTTTTATTTGTTTCAGGCTGGAATGAGGGTGTAGCAGTAATTACAAACCAAAGGAATAAGACTAACAACATCACCTCAACATTAGAGATGTTGTATGTTCCTTGGCTCAAACTGACCACGTTGTTGTGTGTGACATGTCATTTTTGCTGCCATCCACCCACATAGAGTCCTACAGTGTTGTGTCTTTATGTTAGAGCACACTCTGTGTCAGCTGTACATCTGCTGAACTCCCTCTGCACTCCTGGGTGATGGCATTGTCTTGCAAACACACAGAAACACC
>JBBPBX010037043.1:0-14627 GCA_038048925.1 Garcialebias charrua | reverse complement strand
TTATGAACTAATATGAACGTTTTTGATGAAAAACGAGTGTTCGTAGTAGCGTTAGCATAAATGTTCCAACTTACGAGCGAAAATCCGGACTTACGAGAACACGTGCTTCGTGTTCCAACCTACGAATTTTCGTTTTACGAGCAACTCGCAGGAACGGAACTCGCTCGTAAGTCGGGGACTACCTGTATTTGTGTATTTTAACTTATTTATTTTAAGAATATTTTACACTTATTCGAAACTATCTTGTTGTATTTATTTTAATACTGTGCAGAAGAGGAGCAATGCATGAACGCCAAGTTAGGTCAGTGGTCTAAGTCTTAGACTCTAAGAGATGTCTTAGCATGTGGGAGACCTGGGGTCGATCCCTGGTGTCAGAATTTTTGTGGTATTTTCTTTTTTTTAAGCCTTTTGTTTTGTATAGATCGGGTGGAATAGATATATACATCTACATGTTTATTCTTTGTTGTTGCTTGGTTCGATCTATCCAAAACAAAAGGCTTAAAAAAAAGAAAGTAAAACCACAAAATTTCTGACACCGGGGATCGAACCCGGGTCTCCCGCATCCCAAAATATCTCTTAGAGTCTAAGACTTAGACCACTGACCCAACTTGGCATTCATGCATTACTCCTCTTCCGCACAGTATTAAAACAAATACAATGAGATAGTTTCGGATAGGTGTAAAATATTCTTAAAATAAATAAGTTGAAATATACAAATAACTAGTGCCATTCCGAAAACTATACTTTATGATTTGTTCTTTGTTCGACTGCCCCTAGTGGTCTGGAGCACTTCCGTTGTAGCTTTTCCTATTTGCAGGTCGCTCTGTGTTTGCAGTTCGACCGTCTTTGGGAGCGCGATTTATCTTTTGCAGTGCGTCTCATCTTTTGCTGTACGTCTCATCTGTTGGAGCGCCGTTTTCTTTTTTGCGTTGCAGCTGCATTTTAATTTGCAACATTTGGGATTGCAATGCGTGTCATCTTTTGGAACGCTGTTCACTTTTTACAGCGCGCTGTTTTCATTTTGATGCGTGTTTCAAGTTTTGGAACGCGTTTGCACCCCTCGGCCACCGTAGACGGGCATCTCTTAGCTGCTTACTACAAGGAATGCAGAGAGCAGATGCCAAGAGGAAAAAGGTCAAATGTGAGAGACATTCACATGATGTCTCACATGACCTATTATATATAACACTAACTAGGAACAGCCCAAGCGTGTTCCAGTAGTTTGAGTATTCATCGACTCCTGTTTCCCTTTTTGGGCAGGAGGAGCGATGTTTTCCTCCTTTGATGTTGTTTTCACGGCTCGACTGTCAAGTAGAGCCCATCCTGATATAGATCAGACAAGGAGAGGGGAAACCTTTCCATTCTACATCTCCCAGGCAGAAAAAATAAACATCAAGGGAAACCCTTGTGAATTTTAATTGCTGCTTATGTCGGGACAAAGCAACCAAAGCCCTAGGCTTTCAGCCAGTACCTTTCAGAGTCCAGGCTGAGAGTTGCCACAACTCTGGACGTGGATGTAGAAGTTGTCCCTGTGCCTGAGTCAGTAGGTCCCTATGATGAAGCAATTGCCATGGTGTCCCTGACAACATTGAGCTCAACTCTGGGAACCACGGTTTCTGTGGCCATCTGGGAGCTATGAGGATCAAGGAGAGGGCTCCCCGCCTTACCCGTTCCAACATCGCCCCGATCAGAGGGACAGGTGGGAAAGCATAGTAGAGCACCCCTGCTAGCCAATCATGTGCCAGAGCATCTATTCCCAACGGAGCATCTGTCTCCTTCAGGGAGAAATAGAGGTCACAGTTTGAGCTAGCTCTGCAGGCGAACAAGTCCACAGAGGCTCTGCCGAAACGTGACCATACCTGTTCCACGATCCGTGGGTTCAGGCTCCATTCGGATGCCAACAGAGGCCCTCTTGAGAAGGCGTCTGCTCCATAATTCAGATCACCAGGGACATGAGTTGCCCTACGTGACAGAACTCTTGGAGTACACCACGTGAGCATCCTCTGCGTCAGATCAAGGAGGGCCCGGGATCTCGTCCCTCCTTCTCTGTTGATGAAAGACACCGTGGTCTTATCTGATTTTACCAGGATATGATGTCCGGCAACCAGACTTTTACTGAAGAAGTATTTTAATGACAGGAATATGGCCAGTAATTCCAGGAAGTTGATATGTAATTTGGCTTCCTGCTCGTTCCAAAGGTAACGGGTGTTCTGGTTCCTGCAGATCGCTTCGCATCCTGTTTTTGAGGCGTCCGTTGTGATGACTACACGGGACGACACCCTCCTAAGTGAGACCCTTTCCGTGAAGACGGACGGATCTCTCCAAGATCCCAGGGCCTTTAGACACTCTGGGTCTATTTTAACCTTTTCCGCTTGTTTGGGCAGAGCGGGTTGTATTTGTTGGTTAAACCATACTTGTATGGCCCGCATTTCCAATAATGCACGTGGCACACAAGGAATGGCCGCCGTCAAGAGGCCCAGCAGGCGTTGGTAGGTTTTCACAGGGACCCGTTGGTCCAGTTTAAATCTTCCCAGGTAATGATGAATGGAAGAGACTCTTTCCTTCGAGAGCCATGCTCTGTATTGGACAGTGTCAATCTGTACATCCAGAAATACGGTAACCCGTGACAGAGTCAGATTGATCTTCTGTAGGTTTATGACAAAACCGAGAGACTCCAGGTGTGAGATCACCTTAAGGGAGTGTGACAACGCCTGCTTTCTGCTTCCAGCCAGAATTAACAGGTCGTCCAGGTAATTCAAGACCCTGAGTCCTTGGTTCCTAAGAGGGGTCAGGGCTACATCCAGACATTTAGTGAATGTACGTGGAGCAGTCTTTAAACCGAAGGGTAAGGCCTTGAATTCATAAGCGTTACCTTCGAATGCAAAACGGAGGAACTTTCTGTGTCTCCTCCACACGCCTATATGGAAATAGGCATCTTTCAGATCCACTGTACATGCGTAGTCTCCTGGTCTCACAGACTGGAGAACTTGCCGCAGTGTAAGCATCTTGAACTTGAAGGTTTTAATTATTTTATTGAGAGTCCTGAGATCCAGAATCGGTCTCAAGGAACGGTCCTTTTTGGGCACCAGGAAGTACTTGCTATAGTGTCCGGAGTGTAGTTTAGGTCCTGAGACCAAACTAATCACTCCCTTTTTCAGCATGGTTGAAACTTCCTCCCTTAGCACATGCGCGCGTGCAGGGTTGATCTTAGAATGCAACACCCCTGAGAAACGGGACGGTCTCTTTGAGAACTGCAACTCGAGCCCATGACGCATTGTTGTCATGACCCAATCATTTGGTAGGCATGCCTCCCACGCTTGTGCATGCGCGCTGAGCCTGGATGGCATGTGGTGTTCCTCGTGTTTTAGGTCGGAGGGAGTGACCTTTGACCCCTCTCGCATTTTTTTGAGCAGGTTGCTCGGCCCAACAGAAGATAGCGCGAGATCAGGCTGTCTCTGACAGATCTCGCGTATCTTGCTATGGTTCATAGTTCGACCGTGAGGTCTGGGTTTTATAAAAATGGGACTCGAGTCAAGAACCAGGGTAGACTGTGCATTGGTACTTTTATTTTTGTACATGTTTGAAACAGTGTCTGTTTTGTTTACACATACAGTAGGCGAGTCATGTTTAGTGCACGCACACATGTCACCAGCTCCTCGTGGTTGTCTACGAGCAGAGACTGGGATTAGAGAGTTAGGTTCCCGTACCTCGTGGGCAGGCTAACCTGTAAATTTATCAGTTCGTCCTGGTTCATCAGGTCCGGAACTGGTTTTCATAGGAAGAGGCCGAAGCAGCACTCGGACGGTACTGTGAAGCCTCGCAGTCCCCAGCAGGTTGTTTTCCGTTGGTGGGACGAACTTTTTCCTTGGCAAACCCTCGCGGAGGGCATCCGCTTGTTTGCGTGCTAGTTCCAGTTTTGTCTGGACACGTTCCAGGGCTCTCCCGAAGAGTCCTGTCGGCTCGATCGGGTGCTGTAGGAAGGTGGACCTCTGGTTTTCCGGGAGGTCCGACAGTGTTAGCCAAAGATGGCGCTGGGCGACAACTATTTCTGCCATTGCTTTGCCCTGGGAAATAGCTACTGTCCCCATCATGCTGAGCACGAGGTCAGAGGCACGGCGGGCCTCCTCTATGGCCTCGGTCTCATCCTTTGTTACCTGGATCTCCTGTAGTTTCTCCGCCAGGTAGGCCTGTACCATGCTCGACGTATTCATTGCGCGAGCCGCGAGGCCTTGGGCCTTGTAGCACTTCTCGAGTTGTTTCTCCGAAGCGCGACAGGCCTTGCTGGGTAGCGTTGGTTTCATCCCCATGGCTGTGGGGGCCAGGTGAGCCGCCAGAGACTCCTCAATCGGGGGTACGCTGGCAAGGCCCAGAGCCTCCATTCCCGTGACATCCAAGAGTCGGGACAATGGCAGCATGATGGGAGCCCTGGGTTCCGCCCAGGAGCGTGTGAGTTCCGTCAGAAAGTCCGGGAAAATTGGCATTTTCTGCGATGTTGTCAGTTGCTTCGTGTAGAAGTAGTTTCTTGCCAGCCTCGTAGCCCGTTGGTGAGACGTGGGGTCTGGCCACGTGACCTGCAGGGCATCAGCGGCCCTATGGCACAGGTCGAACAGGGCATGTACCGACAAGTCCGGTTCCGGAAGGTTCTGCGCCAGGTTCTGGGAGAAATGAAAAATTTCTCCCTTGTCACCGTACTGGGCGTCTACGTCGGACCCTTCTAGGGTCGAGTCTTCGACAGGAAGAGAAGAGTCTGACGCGTTGTCTTCCCCGACCCGGCCATTGCACTCCAGGTCCACGTTTTCAGGCTCCGGTTCTGGAGCAGGCAGGTTAGTGCGACGTGCGACCTTTCTCGCCGCGGCATTTCCTTACTGTGGCCGTCATTTGACGACAGTGGGGGCAGGAGTCGGGGGATTCCAGCACCTTCCTCGCGTGCAGGATCCCAAGGCAGACAAGACAGGCCTCATAGGTGTCCGTCGCCGAAAGGGAGTAGCCGCAACCGCTGGGGCATGGGCGCGAACGAAGACTCGTCGTCCTGGTTTTCTTCTTCCTTGTCCTCCGCTTTCCCTTCTCGGGAGCCATGTCCAGAGATGAGAAGAGTAGATAGTTCTTCTTTTTTCCTTTTCTTTTCTTTGTTCAAAGCCGTCTTCTCCGTCATCTTGCTATCGCTAGTAGGCTGCTAGTGGATTAGCAGATGGTTGTGACGCAGTTAGCGTTGTCGAGCGAAGCTGCGGAAAAGAAGAAACTTTGTGGTAAGTAGAAAAATGCTGGACTAGCATTCACCAGCCCAGCAGTACGCAGGAAAATTGTCTCTGTACGCTCAGTGTAGGGAGCAAGCTCACCTCAATAAAGCGACATGACAACAGAGAGGTCCCGCGATGTTCAGGTGTTTCAGCGAGGTGAAGGGCAAAAAAGAGAAAGATGGAGGGGCGTCAGTCGCTTAAGTACCCGAAAGGCGGTATCTCTGACGCGGGGTGACCCCCCCTGCCGTAAAAGGCGTAATTGTATTCCTTCAGGTAATCGTGCGGGGGCACAATTCCCATAGCAAATATGTTGCACCGAGAGACCGAACTGAAAGGGAACAGAGTAGCTGCAGCTAAAGGCAAAAAACTGTAGAACCATGGTTAAATGCTAAAATTAGCAACATAAAAGCTATGAACTATAATTAGCAAAACGGTAGCTAAAACCTAAAATTTTTGAAACAGGTAAAAGCTAAATTCAACAACAGAGTAGCTAATGGCTACCCCCACCACCACCACCACCACCTGTGGTGCTGCAACAGTTCTGACAGCTTTGTTTTCAGAACACATCCCATAATATCCAAAGAATCGAGTTTAAATCAGCCTCTTGACCCCGTGTCGTGTTTTACAAAGCGTGCTGGGTGGTTGGTTCTGATCCATTTCCCTGATGAAAGGGGTCACCGGCCCCAGGAAATAAAACCGAGGCGTGTTTAAAACAAAGTTTAGCTTTTTGGTTTCAGGCGTGCCAAACGTTCAAGACCTGAGCCGTCCACCCAGAACATTTCAGCCTCACACCGCCCGTGAAACTTGACGTTTTCCCATCATGCACCTGCTGCCCTCTGCTCCTCAGGATGACCCTGAACCCCTGAAATAAGAGCAAAACACCATCTTGTTACAAACTGCTGACACGCCACTCATTAACCAGCAGTATAAATTAACAATTACATTGCCTTTAAAAAAAATTACTGCTGAGGAACCGTTTAACACAACATCTGAATAAAGTTTATTCAAAGTAAACAGTTTATTGATGATCAGAAAATTTAAGTCTAACCTTGTTATATTCCTGGTTCAAGGTCAGATATGAACCGAACAGAACCAAGTAATTCCTTAAAGGTTGATGCAAAACAACCACTTTGTTTACAAACAAAATCAATCATCAATCAATCAATAAACCAGTCAATCAATCAATCATTTATCAATAAACCAATAAATCAACCCGTCAATCAACCAGTCAATCAATCAATCAGGGAGGAGTGACGCTGACACTAAACTCTGACTGAGACCTTCCAGGTTTAAAGTGTCTCCAGTAAAAACGACCACAGGACGTCCCTTCACCCTGAGATGTCCTGGAAGGACACGTGTGTTTCATCATCACAGCCATGACCTGTTCTTTATTGAGAAATGTCTCAAACCTTGTCTTTGTGTCCATTTGTCTTCTCGCCCTAACTTGACCAACGTCCATCTGTTGGTTTGTCTCTGTCCAACAGTTCTGATGTCCTTCAGGTTAAAAATCAGTAAATGTAGACGTTTCATTCAGACGAGGTCTCTGCTCCAACAAGACCCAGAGAGAAGAGACGGAGACTAAAACTAGCTCAGTCTCTGTGTCTCTGGATGTCCTCAATGTCTCTGTATGTCTGAGTGTCCCTGAATGTCTCTGTGTTCTTTGATGTCTGTATGTCCCTGAATGCCTCTGGGTGTCTCTGAGTGTCCCTGAATGCCTCTGTATGTCTGAGTGTCCCTGAATGTCTCTGTGTTCTTTGATGTCTGAGTGTCCCTGAATGTCTCTGTATGTCTGAGTGTCCCTGAATGTCTCTGTGTTCTTTGATGTCTGTATGTCCCTGAATGCCTCTGGGTGTCTCTGAGTGTCCCTGAATGCCTCTGTATGTTTGAGTGTCCCTGAATGTCTCTGTGTTCTTTGATGTCTGAGTGTCCCTGAATGTCTCTGGGTGTCTCTGAGTGTCCCTGAATGTCTCTGTGTCTCTTTTCTTCTGCCTTCCTATATGCCTGTGTTTATTGGGGGCAGAGGCCATGAACAATATTGTCGGAGAAAAGAAAATGCTGAGAGAAAGACAAAGAAACAGAACTGTTCAAACACACACACACACACACACACACACACACACACACACACACACACATATAATCACAGCAGCGAGCAGATGTAGCCGACCTCACCGAGAACAAACAGCCGAGGGAATTTAAGTCCCAGAAAAGCCGTCCTAATCACTCAGCACTAATTCGCAGGAAATGAGAGTGGACGACGCGTTAACCCGGCTCTCCGGTGGACGTGTGTGTCCTCCTCCCACTGCGCCACCGCGTTCATTCTCATCTTGTTTTCTTCTCCAGATGAATTCTGTGAACTTTGAAGAGCAGCTTCAGGTTGAAGCACATGAACAGAAACACATTTTAGCTTCAAGTTTCAAGTTTGATACCTGGCTGAACGCCGGTTTCACTTCCTGTTTACCCACAATCCCTCTCTCTTTGCTGGTGAAGATTCTCAGATTCCCTCTCTCTTTGTTGTTTCTGTTCAACATCTGAAGAACATCTGGATGAGCAACCAACTGATAACAATTGACTACTTTTAGTGAAACCTTCAGATATTATTAGATACATCTCCAACCTGTTAAAGTCGATCCAACAACATGGCCGCCACGACTAATGCTGTCATTTTTACAAATATTAAGCTACACAGTAGCTAAATGCTAAAAGTCACAATGGACAAGCTAAAAGCTGCAATAAGCTACCTAAAAGGTAAAAGTAACGATGCAAAAGCTAAAGACTAAAATTAGCAAAAGGCTATCTAGAAGTAGTAAAATGGGAGCTATAAGAAGAAGGTAGTATAACAGTAGCTAAAGGCTAATGTATCAAAAAGCTAGCTAAAATTTAAATGTGGAAAAGTAGTCAAAAGTAGCAAAACATAGGCTAAAAGTACTAGAAGGCTGCCTAAAAGGTAAAAGTACCACAGCAGAAGTTAAAGTTCAAAAAGCAAAAAGCAAGCTGGTGATTGAAAGATGAAAGCTATAAGGTAAAGGTAACATAACAGTAGCTAAAGGCTAAAAGTCACAATGTGCAAGCTAAAAGAGGCGATAAGCTATCTAAAAGGTAAAAGTAACGATGCAAAAGCTAAAAACTAAAATTAGCAAAAGGCTACCTAGAAGTAATAAGATGGTAGCTATAAGAAGAGGGTAGTATAACAGTAGCTAAAGGCTAATGTTTCAAAAATCTAGCTAAAATTTAAATGTGGAAAAGTAGTCAAAAGTAGCAAAACATTGGCTAAAAGTACTAGAAGGCTGCCTAAAAGGTAAAAGTACCACAGCAGAAGTTAAAGTTCAAAAAGCAAAAAGCAAGCTGGTGATTGAAAGATGAAAGCTATAAGGTAAAGGTAACATAACAGTAGCTAAAGGCTAAAAGTCACAATGTGCAAGCTAAAAGAGGCGATAAGCTATCTAAAAGGTAAAAGTAACGATGCAAAAGCTAAAAACTAAAATTAGCAAAAGGCTACCTAGAAGTAATAAGATGGTAGCTATAAGAAGAGGGTAGTATAACAGTAGCTAAAGGCTAATGTTTCAAAAATCTAGCTAAAATTTAAATGTGGAAAAGTAGTCAAAAGTAGCAAAACATTGGCTAAAAGTACTAGAAGGCTGCCTAAAAGGTAAAAGTAGCACAGCAGAAGTTAACGTTTAAAAAGCAAAAAGCAAGCTGGTGATTGAAAGATGAAAGCTATAAGGTAAAGGTAACATAACAGTAGCTAAAGGCTAAAAGTCACAATGTGCAAGCTAAAAGAGGCGATAAGCTATCTAAAAGGTAAAAGTAGCAGTGCCAAAACTAAAATTAGCAAAAGGCTATCTAGAAGAGATAAGATGGTAGCTATAAGACAAAGGGAGTATAACAGTAGCTAAAGGCTAAATTGGTCCAAAAGCTAACTGGAATTTAAATGTACAAAATGGCTAGCTAAATGTAGAAAAATGACTAAAGCTAAAAGTTACAAACATCAAGTTAAAAAAGGCAAAAGTTTAAAGGGATTGTGACATGATGTTGGAAATGTGCATATTTGTCAGAACATATATATCTTATATCATTCATTGAGCTCTGTTCGTTTTTGCAAAATAAATTATAAATCTATTAAAATTTTATTCTAAATCATGGTAATTTTTTCTCTGGGATACGCCCCTAAAATTCCTCGCATTTCCGCAATACGTCATCACCAGTCATCAGTGACGTGACCACGGGAAGAAGGCAGAGCCTTGCCCGTTTGTTTGGTGTGTTAACTGCTTGCCATACTCATTCATTTCCTGAAGGATCGCCTCTTTTATTTGTGTAACTTGAAAAATGCCGTCACGTTGTAGCGCATTTGTGTGTTCTAATATCAGCAGTGAACAAGTGAGCCTTCACAAATTTCCAAAAGATGAGAAACTTCGACAAGAATGGACCAGACAAGGACCGGTGGGTTCCAGGAGTCGTATGTCTGCAGCGACCATTTCACTGCCGATTGTTTTCAGCACCTGGTATAAAAGAATCTTTAGGATTACCAGTAAGATTCAGAAGACTTTTAAAACCGGATGCTATTCCTACTATTTTTAAAAGAAAATCTACAGAAGAAAGTCCCACAGGAGCTACCATGTCGAAACAACGCAGGGACCATCGGAAGACTGTCCAGGAGATGAGTAAGTCTTTGTGTAAACATAATCGGAGGTGTGTAGTGTTTTAGATTATAAACTATTTATTTTACGTGAGTTCATGTTGTTTTACTTTATACACTTTGAGTGTATAAAGCCAATTATCACGGCAGATTATTTTTGTTCGCTGCTAACAAGCTAGCCGAATCAGATAGCTAACACAATAGCCGAGATACAGGCCACGTAGCTATGTATGTATTTTTAAATTATGTCTGCGCGATCAGGTAACATCTGTAGTTTCTTTTTATTCGGGGAGGGTTTATTAATGAGAGTTTTGGATGATTTACTGTCTTAAAATTATATATCTCAGACGCGATCGGACATGCTCCGCCATTATTATTTAAATGCGCGTTGGAGCATGCCTTCTGCCTGTTTGCACGTCACTGATGACGTTTTGCGGAAATGTGCAGATTTTTAGGGGCATATCCCAGAGAAAAAACTACCAGAACTTGGAATAAAATTTTAATATATTTATAATTTATTTTGCAAAAACGAACAGAGCTCAATGATATAAGATATATATGTTCTGACAAATATGCAAATTTCCAACATCATGTCACAATCCCTTTAAATGAAATGTAAAAGTACTTTGTAGAAGAAGAGTAGATCAAATCTATAGCTAAATGTTAGCTAAAAGTACATTTGTATCTCTAAGGTGATTCATTCATTCAACCTTTATTTAGTCAGGTAAATCTTATTGAACCCATGGGCTCATTTACGAAAGCGACCTGCTAAAACTAAAGAACGATGAACAGCAATGGTAGAATTTCCTTAAACAATAAACAAACAATAAACAATAAACAATAGAAAACAAAAAAGAGAAAAAAACAAAAGAAAGAAATACTTTTTTTTTTTTTTTAACAAAGTATCAAAAAACGAGCAAAACATAAGGTAGACGTATAAAATCAAAGACAGGAACAAATCTGCATTGGTTTTTGCCAGGATTCCAACAGATTCTGAAAACCATTTAGAGAAGTCAAGGTCGAGAGCTTCAGATCTTTTTGTAAGATATTCCATGAAGCAGGAGCAGAGTAGGAGAAGGCCCTTTTTCCAAGTTCAGTCCTCACTGACGGAACACTGCAGGTAATCATGTCCTGAGAGCGCACGCTGTAGCTGCACTCACGCAAAGACATGTAGGAGGAGATGTATGAGGGCAGCAGACCAAGAAGTGATTTAAAGATGAAAATGTACCAGTGGAAGAGTCTGCGTGAGGTTAATGATGTCCAGTTAACCAGTGAATACAGGGTGCAGTGGTGGGTACGATAATCACAACCAGTTATGAATCTTAGTGCACCATGATAGACAACATCCAACATCCGCAGGGTGCTTGTAGGAGCATTCATGTAGAGAATGTCACCGTAATCAATGGAGGGAAGGAAAGTCACAGATACAAGGCGTTTCCTAACATTCAGTGTTAGACATGATCTGTTTCTGAAAAAGAAACCCAGTTTAACTTTCAGTTTCTTCACTAGGTTTTCCACGTGGAGTTTAAAAGAGAGATGTGAATCGATCAGGATACCCAGATATTTATAGGAATCAACAAACTCAATAGGGACACCATTTGAAGATAAAATCAGAGGAGGATCTGCTGGAACCGCCTTCCTATTTGAAAAAAACATCCCTTTTGTTTTATCAGCATTTAGGACAAGTTTGAGACGGAACAAATCTGACTGGATGATGTCAAAAGCGGATTGCAGTAACTGGAAAGCCTTAGCTACTGTTTTAGCTCGGCAGTAAACAACTGTATCATCAGCATAGAAATGTAAGGATGCATCAGGGATGCAGTGACCTACATTAGCTATGTAGATTGTAAAGAGAGTTGGTCCTAAAACTGAGCCTTGTGGTACACCATTTTTAACTGTTAAATAGCTGGAAGAAGTACCGTTATTTAACAGTTAAAAATGGTGTACCACAAGGCTCAGTTTTAGGAACACTCATAACCATGCTACCTCATAACTTGCCTTGGTCGCTGTATTTTGTATTTGTTCTTTGTATTTTGATTGGGAATCACTGTATCACTGTATTTTGATTGCACCACTCTAATTGCGCTGTTTCTTAGTAGTTTTTGTTCACTGAATATTGTATTGATTGTATTGATGTTTTATGGTTTATGTTTTTTGTATCTTATGTTTTTATATTTTATGCACCGTTATGCCGAAGCAAATTCCTAGTCTGTGAATCCTGTTCATTGACAATGGCGATAATAAACTGAATCTGAATCTGAATCTGAATCTGAATGAAAGCATTACAGTGATGAAAGCATTACAAAAGCTATAAGTTGTCAAAGTCTGGTTAGAAGCTAAAAGTAGCAGAAAAAGACAAGATTAGAGTCTGAGGCAGATTTCTAGGAGAATAATTTCCATTAAAAATATTTTTATAAAAACAAAACTCTGTTTAACAACTGCTCTCCATACAACAGCCAAAGGTTTGGGCAAGACCACAAGAACACTGAAGGACAAAATGAATCCGCCGGTGGGTTCAACATGAACTCCCTTCATAAAAGCTTTAGTTTTATCAGAGCTCTGGTCTACTTTCGCCTACATTTCTAAACTGAAGCTTCACATTTTGACTCTAAAGGGAAATAAAATCAGCCGATATACTCGTTCTGAACATTAGCAGCCTTCAGCCACGCAGGCCTGGACTGGAAAAAGGTCTCCACAATAATAGAAGTTGCTCTACAGTGAATGAAAATGCCACGTTAGCATGGAAGACGTCACCTTTCCTGCCCAGGTCGACTCGTTTGGCCCCGTGGGGCCGATTTTTGTATTATTCTGTCTCCTGTTGACGTCTTCGGGCAAAAAGGGAGAAACGTTCCTCCAGGGAAAGAAGACGAGACGGCAGGCCCTCTGAGGCCTGCGCTGGACTTTTTAAACTTTCTGCAGAGACGTGAAGAAGAAAAGAGGACCCGGAACAAAAGCTTTGAGTTTGATTTTAAAGTTTGTTGCTGTCCAGAACCTGACGTCACGTCTGAACTTCAATAAATGAATCAGTTCATTAAAGACGTAACGTTCTTCATTGTTTGGTGGTTTGATAATAAACTGACATTTCATGTTTCTAATCTGACCTTTTCAAAGGATCTGCATGTTCTGTAAAAATTAATCATTGTTGTGGGATTTTCCACCGTTTTGATTTTTTTTGCACATTAAAACCGTTTAAATAAGATTTTATTCTCGTGTTTGGATCTGTGCGCCCTCAGGTTGTGTTTTAAAACTGCACTAGTTGAAAACAGACCGACAGAAGAAAGTAGTCAGTATTTTATTATAATAATATTGATAATAATAATAATAATAATATAATAATAACAATAATAATAATATTGACAACAACAACAACAACAACACAGTCCATCCATCCATCCATCTTCTTCCGCTTATCCGGGGTCGGGTCGCGGGGGTAGCAGCCTAAGTAGGGAGGCCCAGACTTCCCTCTCCCCAGCCACTTGGAGCAGCTCCTCCGGGGGAATCCCAAGGCGTTCCCAGGCCAGCCGAGAAACATAGTCCCTCCAGCGTGTCCTGGGTCTTCCTCTGGGTCTCCTCCCGGTGGGACATGCCCGGAACACCTCACCAGGGAGGCGTCCAGGAGGCATCCTAACCAGATGCCCGAGCCACCTCAACTGGCTCCTCTCGATGTGGAGAAGCAGCGGCTCTACTCCGAGTCCCTCCCGGATGACTGAGCTTCTCACCCTATCTCTAAGGGAGAGTCCATGGCTCACCACCTGTGGGAGGGGCCAAAGGGGTCGGGTGCAATGTGAGATGGGTGGTGGCCGAGGGCGGGGACCCTGGCGGTCTGATCCTCGGCTACAGAAGCTGGCCATTGGGACATGGAATGTCACCTCTCTGGTGGGGAAGGAGCCTGAGCTAGTGTGTGAGGTTGAGAGGTTCCGACTAGAAATAGTCGGACTCACCTCAACGCATGGCTCTGGCTCTGGAACCAGTTTCCTTGAGAGGGGTTGGACACTCTTCCACTCTGGAGTTGCCCCTGGTGAGAGGCGCCGAGCAGGAGTGGGCATACTGGTTGCCCCCCATCTTGGTGCCTGTACGTTGGGGTTCACCCCGGTGAACGAGAGGGTAGCCTCCCTTCGCCTACGTGTGGGGGGACGGGCTCTGACTGTTGTTTGTGCCTATGCACCAAACGGCAGCTCAGACTACCCACCCTTTTTGGAGTCCTTGGAGGGGGTATTGGAGAGTGCGCCTCCTGGGGACTCCCTTGTTCTACTGGGGGACTTCAACGCTCACGTGGGCAATGACAGTGAGACCTGGAGGGGTGTGGTTGGGAGGAACGGCCCCCCTGATCTGAACCAGAGTGGTGTTCTGTTATTGGACTTCTGTGCTCGTCATGGATTGTCCATAACGAACACCATGTTTAAGCATAAGGGTGTCCATATGTGCTCTTGGCACCAGGACACCCTAGGTCGCAGTTCGATGATCGACTTTGTTGTCGTCTCATCTGATCTGCGGCCGCATGTCTTGGACACTCGGGTGAGGAGAGGGGCGGAGCTGTCTACTGACCACTACCTGGTGGTGAGTTGGCTCCGATGGTGGGGGAGGATGCCGGTCAGACCTGGCAGACCCAAACGTATCGTGAGGGTCTGCTGGGAACGTCTGGCAGAGTCTCCCGTAAGACGGAGCTTTAACTCCCACCTCCGGGAGAGCTTTGAACACGTTCCGAGGGAGGCGGGGGACATGGAGTCCGAGTGGGCCGTGTTCCGCGCCTCTAT
>JBBPBX010037042.1:0-20808 GCA_038048925.1 Garcialebias charrua | reverse complement strand
CATCCTGGGAGGCTTGACCAAGGTGCTGTGCAGCTTTTGGACATTTCTGTGAACCGGAGCTTCATAGCAGCTCTCTGCCGCCTTTGGGAGGAGTGGACGGAGAGCAACAGCTTCACGACTACAGGACAGATGCGTCACGCGATGTTCCAGCAGGTCCTCGGATGGATGGATAAAGCGTGGACCTCAGTCACTAAAGAATCCATCCAGTCTGGGTTCAGGAAGGTTGGATGTTTGCTGGACGTGGAGGGGGCAGTGCTCTGAGCGCTGCATCAACTATTGATACCTCAGGAGTGGGCAGAACTCTTCGCCAGCGACACAGAGGATGACGAATTCAAGGGTTTTGAATAAAAATAAATAAATAAATAGGTGCTTCTGTGATCATTATGGGCGGGTGAGCGTGTAGTAATTTTAAAGCCGCTTTATTTTGTCGGCTTCATTTTGCCATGTTTTAACCGTCAAAGTGCATTTATTAAGAAAAGTTCAACTCAGATACACCTGTACTTTAATGTCAGCAAACACTTTTTTAAAGTGTTTATCGTGTTACATTTTAAAGAAATGCACCGTTTCCACTTGCTGCAATTGCACGATTGAGACAGCCAAACTCTTTTTTAAATGCAGCTGATTTGACCATTAATAATAATAATAATAATAATTGTCTAATCTTGTCATCTGCGTATGTTTCCCATACACAGACGAAATTCGTCTCTGCATTTAACCCAACCACCTACCAGGCGGTGCAGTGAGCATTAAGTTCATTTATTAAGGAAAAGTTCAGCTCAGACACATCTTTACTATAATGTCTTAATCTTGGTAAAGTCCTTCCGTGCAAGCTTTTGTGGCCATTTGGCAGCCAATCCATTTTTGGCAAAACACCAGCCCACATTTCTGGGTTGTCAGTGGTGACATGTAACATACGCGACGCATCAGCAGTGATGCATAATAGATGTGACGTACATGACGGTGCAACATGTTTATGGATTTTTCCACTTTATTGGACATAATTGGACTGATGCGACGTGTACGGCGAAAATACAGTATACAGTATTAAGAGGGAGAATCCTTCTCTTAACAGGGGAGGATGTATCAGATTCCAACTTTCAAAAACGTATAATGCAGCTTTAGGACTGATTCCCAGACAATTTTCACACCTGATGGGAACAGAGGAGCCTCGTCTGTGAATTAGACTAACAAAGATCTTAAGAAACCCCTACTGTTAAGGTGTGAGTTGTGATTTGTCAATCTACATAGGTATGTGTATATCTTATCTCAGCCTTTAAAACCTTACTCCCACACTCTGCTCTTTGAATTGAGAAAGCTCCTCGGAAGAAAAGCGAAACGTCTTCTGTTTTTAAATAAAGTCCAGTTGTTTCTGTATTGAACGCTTTTTTGAAGAAGAGTTATTGTTCTTTTATTATTATTATTATTATTATTATTATCTAATTATCCTTTTTAATTTAAAATTATAGTCTTATTAACTCTTTTCTTTTTTTATCTCTTTGTGTTTTATTTCCAGTCTGGGACATAGATAGCATCTCTCTTCTTCCTCTTCAGGGAAATCCACCAGATCACCTGCAGCTAAGAAGTCTGTGATGAATGAACTCTGAACTTTTCCAGTGACCTGTCCCACCTGAGGGATTAGGTCCAAGAAGAGGTTGTGAGTAATGAGGACAAACATAGCCACACTGCTGCTAATTGTTGTTTTTTAGAGGATTTTCTCCACCGCTGGAGATATTCACTGCAACTAGGTCTGTGCTTTTAGCAGAAAATGTGGACAAGTTGTTATTTTTGGACAAAAACTTAAAACTTGATTAGTTAGATTGTAAACAGTCTGTTGCTGCTCATTGTTCTGGTTCTGACTGTTATTGTATTTATTAAATTTTTTATTATTGTTAGTATAGTTTATTTATTGTAAAGAGTGTTGTTTATTTAAAATATCACCCAAATGGGTTGCTTTTATTTACTTTTATACAAACGTATTGTTACTTGGCATATTTTCAAAATAAACATTTTGTAAGTCTTTATTTTGTCCTTTTTTGCACAGAAAATTAACTGAACCGAAATGTGATTTTAGTGTACCGTTACACCCCTAGCAGATGGTGATTGTGAGCGTAAAATTGTGTGTTTGTGTTTGTGTGTGTGTGTGTGTGTATAACATTGTCTTTATTGTACATGTGTTTCAGTGGTTCCTGCCTCTGTTTAGAGCTGATTACGAAGGAGAAGCTCCTCAAGACTGAAGGCCTGATGTGGACCAGCAGGACCCAGAGCCTCTTATCATAAAGTGGAAGAAAAGACCCTTAGACCAGTCTGGTGGGTGACCAAATTAATATGGAGGAGACCGATATCAGATTTTAGGTCACTACCATTTATTTAAAGAGTGAGGAGGATAAAAAAAAAACTTGCCAGGAACCCAGATTTAAAGCCTCTCAAAGGCAGTTCCAGCTCTTCAAAGACTGACGTTAATGAGGATGATGAAGAAGATGGTGAAATGACCACTCCTGACTCTCTGCTAAAGAACTCATCAGACTCTGAATCAGAACACGAAGACAGTATGAAAGACTGGAAGGAGAGCAGGACACCTGAATCAGAGGTAAAAACTGTCAACAAATCTTTGAGCTGCTCTGAGTGTGGTCTTCAAAGACACCGGACTCTTCAAAGACACATGACAAGTCATTCAGGAGTGAAGTCTTCAACCTGTCTGCTTAATAAGAAATGTGTTGGAGAGAAGAAAGATGTAGAGTCACGCAGGAAAGTCCAGGCAAGGCCAAAATCAATAGGCTGTGATGACTGTGGTAAAAAATTTACTTTCAAATCACATTTAATCTTACACATGAGAGTCCATACTGGAGAAAAGCCATTTCCTTGTGAACTTTGTGGACAAAGATTCAATCTTAAGACACATTTAAACAGACACATGAGAGTCCACACAGGAGACAAGCCATTTCCTTGTGATCTTTGTGGACAAAGATTTAGCCAGAAGACAAGTTTACACAGACACATGCGAGTCCACACTGGAGAAAAGCCATTTCCATGTGATCTTTGTGAACATAGATTTAGTCACAAGACAGATTTAAACAAACACATGAGAGTCCACACAGGAGACAAGCCGTTTCCTTGTGGTTGTTGTGGACAAAGATTTAGTCAGAAGACACATTTAAACTCACACATGAGAGTCCACACAGGAGACAAGCCATTTCCTTGTGATCTTTGTGGGCAAAGATTTAGTCAGAAGACAAGTTTAAACAGACACATGAGAGTCCACACAGGAGACAAGCCATTTCCTTGTGATCTTTGTGGACATAGATTTAGTCAAAAGACAGATTTAAACTCACACATGAAAGTCCACACAGGAGACAAGCCGTTTCCATGTGATCTTTGTGGACAAAGATTTAGTCACAAGGCACATTTAAACTCACACATGAAAGTCCACACAGGAGACAAGCCGTTTCCATGTGATCTTTGTGAACAGAGATTTAGTCATAAGACAAATTTAAACTCACACATGAGAGTCCACACAGAGACAAGCCATTTCCTTGTGATCTTTGTGGACAAAGATTTAGTCAGAAGGCAAATTTAAACAAACACGTGAGAGTCCACACAGGAGATAAGCCATTTCCTTGTGATCTTTGTGGACAAAGATTTAGTCATAAGGCAAATTTAAACCCACACATGAGAGTCCACACTGGAGACAAGCCATTTCCTTGTGAACTTTGTGGACAAAGATTTAGTCATAAGGCAAATTTAAACTCACACATGAGAGTCCACACTGGAGACAAGCCATTTCCTTGTGAACTTTGTGGAGAAAGATTTAGTCGGAAGGCAAGTTTAAACTCACACATGAGAGTCCACACTTGAGTGGAAACTTTCTACCAGAAAATATAAAAATAATTATTATAGGCCATGAGATGCAACTGGTGTTTTAACACCCAAATAAAATTATTTTTGATTTTGTAAAATATATTCTGTAACCATTTTTGAACAAGTTCTAAATCTATGATTTGCTCCTAATTTCTCAAGAATACTTTAAAAACAAACTAATTAAACCTTAGATCATAATTTGAACTATAGATGTTGGTTCTAAAATACTGGTTCAGTGGTTTGCAATATATGGAGAGAACCAAACAACCAATAATTTTTTTTTCAAACAGTCAGACCCCATGAAATATTATTCATGTAATTCCTGAGAGAATTGTTATTTAATCAGTTAGTTACTTGGTTATTTAACAGATTTCTCATGCTGATGAACTACCATATTTTCTGGCGTATAAGTCGCACATTTTTGCCTAATTTGTATGCCCTGCAACTTCTAGGGTGAAGCGACATATTTATGGATTTTTCCCCATATTTTTAGACCAATTTTTGGCTAAGATATGACAGTTTTTTTCATTTTGGCAAAAAAATGGTACAGTACCACTTTTGGCCGCTAGGGTCCACCGACCGTTCCAACCTCATGTGTCCGACGACAGCCTCTTCTGGTCGGACTCACTCTGTCACAGCCCGGCCTAAATTTTAAAGAAAATGCAGTGCACGTAGCAAAACTACTTTTTTATCCAGCTGATTTGACAATTACGTGCATTTATTAAGGAAAGGTTGAGCTAAGGCACATCTTTGCTATAATTTTCAGCAAAGAAATAACAGTTTTTACCGTGTTAATCTTGTTAAAGTCTTCAGTGCAGCTCCTGTGGCAGCCATTTGCAGCAGGGCAAACCTCCGGCCCACATCTCGGGTTGTCAACGGTGACACATAACATACACACCGCGTCAGCGGTGACGCATAATAGATGCGACTTATACGGCGGTGCGACATGTTTATGGATTTTTCCAATTTATTGGACATAATTGGACAATGCGACTTTTAGGACGGTGCGACTTATCGTCCAGAAAATACGGTAATTGTGTTTTAATTAAGGCTGGGGCTGATCAGTATTGGCCTCGGCCTCCTATACCAGCATAATTTACCTATCAGATTTTTCCGATACAATCTGCAGAGATTTCCGATCCATGATGAATGTCTATGTCTGCTGAAACATCTCTACATGTGATTCCCTGCCGGCTGCTCTGCAAGGCAGGGAATCAAACTATGGAATGGATTCTCTGAAGGAAATTCATTTCATAGTTTGAAGCCAGCTAAAATGTGAGTAAATACATGAGGACTGAGAGCAGCACTGTGGCTAACGGCTAACCAACTTTTCATCTCAACATGTCCGCTGTGTGGAAGTATTTTACACTAAACACCACAAACACCACAAGACAGCAACGTACAATGTCTGCAGAGCCGCTGTACCAAGAGAAGAAAGCTCCGTTGTGACCTACAATACATCAAACTTAATAAACATCTGAAAAAGCACCACATTAAAGAGCACAAGGATTGTTTAACCAGGCACTGTTGTAAAGTTAGTTTTACTTTGGACGTTCGAGCTCCCTGGCTTCAGCGGTGTGTTCCTCTCGTTCAGTCCGAAGCAGGCTGTCTAATATCGGTCTGCTGCGCTCAGTCTGCCCGTCTCGGAGGAGGAGCAGACTGAGTGCAGCTGACTGAAATCAGACTGCCTGCTTCACTGCTTACCTCAAGTTGCGTTTTTGGACATGCATGAGCTGCATCAGCCTCCAGCTGAGGCGTCTGTCTAAGCTGAAGCCCATATTATCAAAAAACAACCTGGAGACAGTGATTCACGCATTCATTACATCTAGGCTTGATTACTACAATTCCCTTCTGCTTGGCGTCAGTCAAGCCACCATTGCACGATTACAACTGGTTCAGAACGCAGCTGCCCTGATTTTTAACCAGCACACGCAAAAGAGAGCACATTACACCAGTCTTGGCCTCCCTTCACTGGCTACCGGTTCATCTTCAAATCCAATTCAAAATTCTCATGTATGTCTACAAATCGCTGAACAGTCTCGCCCCCGCCTATCTCTCGGATCTGATACACCCATATGTCCCTCCACGTGCTTTGAGGTCAGAGGATCAGGTACTCTTAATAGTTCCAGAAACTCGCCTTAAGCGCAGGGGTGACAGGGCGTTCTCTGTAGCAGGCCCAAGACTCTGGAACGAGTTACCGCTGCTCATCAAACAGGCCCCCTCCCTCTCGGTTTTCAAATCCCGGTTAAAAACTCACTACTACTCCATCGCTTTCAATGCCAGCTGATTTGTATTGGATCGTTTTATTTATGATCTGCAATGTTTTTTATGTTTTTCGTGTTGTACCTCATTGTCTGTGTTGCCTGTTGCGTGTTTGTTTGTCCAGCACTTTGTGTGGACTTGCTCCTGTTTAAAGTGCTTTATAAATAAAATGGTATGGTATGGTATGGTATGGTATGCATGCTTATGTTTGTACAAATTGCACTTGCCTGTAGAGATGAGATTATTACAGCCTCATATAAAATCAATAATGATGATTTTATCGGAATAGTATCGGTATCGGTCAACATCCAGATTTAGGTATCGTGATTGGATCAAAAGTTTTTTTTTAAAAGCGGATCGTGCATCCCTAGTTTTAATTAAACTAACCTTATAGGTTTTTTAAATAAATTATGTAGCGTCCATCCAACCAAGGCCTTATCAGAGACAAAAGTGTTCCTCAAAGACACAGAACGTCCTCAGAGACACTGTGTCTCCTACCCACTTCTTTTGTGTGTGTTAATCTCCCAAGTCAGGATGAGTCTACATCCTGACCACCCCTGGTTCCATTCTGACTATGATAATTAAATCTCTCTGCTAATCAACTCTCTTTTCTGAAAGAGACACCTATGCCCTTTTTCCACTGTTACGGTGCGGTTTAGTTCAGCTCAGGTCAGCTCGTGTGTGGTTGTGTTTCCATTTACACTTCTGTACCCGTTCTGTAGGCGGGGTCCAGAATCCAACTCTTCTTACCACCTGGTGGCGGTAGTGCTCCCTTAAGCTATTTACTAACCACCACTAGAAGAAGAACACCCTAAAGGCTTTTCCACAGAATGTTCAGAGTCAGAGAGAATTTATTGTCATTTGCACCGCATGTAGTACATGTGTTGAAAACGAGATTATGTACACAGGGTCCCAGTTACATCCAACAACAAATGCAAGAGAAAAACAATAATAACATCTAGGATTAACTAAGAGAGACATCAGCTAGTAATACACTAAGCCCTAATGTAGTAGAAAAACATCATTATAAACAGCAGCACGAACATGAGCAGATGGTCACAGATGAACACAGCAACAAGAAACAGATCAGTATCAACATGATGTGACATTTTGCAGTGTTTATTATTATTTATTTATTCATGAGTCTGACAGCCTCAGGGTAGAAGCTGTTCCTCAGTCTAGTGGTTCTAGTGTTGTGGAAGAGATGTCATGCTCTAATGGAGTACCTCATGAGCTGTAACTTTTAAACCTGATTAATAATCCTACCTTATTGCCTTCTCTGTCTGCTTTAAACCCATGTATTTTCCATTTTATAATAATAATAATAATAATGTCTTTTCCTGTCATCTGTGTATGTTTCCCATACACCGACGAAATTTGTCTCTGCATTTAACCCAACCACCTACCAGGTGGTGCAGTGAGCAGCCCGAAAGCGCCCGGGGAGCTGGAGAAATAGGTGTGCACTCATAGACACCCCAAGGTGGGTAGTGGCCGGGGCGCGAACCCGCGTCATTCGGGTCCCAAGTCAAAAGCCCTGCCACTACACCATCTTGGCTCCTAGTAGTATAGATTTTTACAATAAAGATGTATTAAAAAAACTTCACTTTTATTATTTAGATATGCACAAGGCTCATGTTAAAATTGCAAAACGTCACACTGTGATCTTTGAAACTGCTTTTACAATAAGCTACAGACTTGAAAACAATTTGGTCAAATTTTGTCCTTAAATGTTAAAGGTTTGTCTTTTATTAAATTTAAAAACATTAAAGTATTACTTATTAATTAGTCAGTTGGTCTGCGAATGCCGTGGGGTCCTCCTAGAAGAGCTGAAGAGGTGGCTGTTGATGTCTGTGTCTCCCTGGTAAAGCTGCTGCCCCAATGACCCGGAAGCAGAAGATAATGGATGTATGGATGATGGAGGAGACCATCAAACAGCATGAGTGTTCAGTTCAGTTGAACACCTGCCTGTTTGCTTCAGATCAGCTGTTCAAATTTCTGCAGGTTCAAATAAAAGGTGCACCAGGTCTTTCAGCTGAATCTCTCAGGGGCCACAGTTGGACGGTCGATAACTGAAAACTGTCCTTTCTGAATTTTTGACTGTTTTTGTCTGACTTCATCCTAGAATGAAAAAAAATTGTAACATAATAACAGTTGAGCAGATTCTGGTAATCTTTTCTTAGGATTCATTAAAGATCAAATGTAAATGGAAATTTTTCTTAACTTCCATTTTGAAGTTAAACACTATTCACACTTAACATTGTAAAATATGTTTAGGAAATTTTATGTTCAAGGACACCACTTGAGAAAAAAAAGTTTAATAGGAAAAGTAACAAATTAAAAATGTACAAAAATAAAAAATACTGCATCCAACTAATGATCAGTGTTGCCAGGTGAGAAATGTAGCATTATCATACTAGAGACATAAAATTATCGTATTTTGAGGGAAATTATCATACACCCATCATAACCAAAATAAGTCTATTAATGTGCTATAGTCATTCTAGTGTTGAATAGTGTCGTAACAAGCACTCACAGCTTTGTGGCATCAGTATGGATGGGAACTAATGAGCCATAGATCTGTAATGAGCCCCCCCCCCCTTTTCTTGTTTTGTTTTATGGTGATTGGCAGACCAACTGTAAGGTGCATTACCGCCACCTACTTGTCATGCTCTGCGCCTGTCAGGCTCTGCGCCTGTCATGTTTCTTTCTGTTCCGGTCTGCATCCCTAATCACTCTCACCTGTCATCAACCACCTGCCAAGCAGCTCTGATTACTCACTCCCTCATAGTATAAAAGCCCTCTTATTTCATGTGTTCCTCGCCGGGTCATAATCCATATCTCCCTGATGTCTGGTGGAGCCACTTATCATTTTTCCCTCATTTTGTAAGTGACTGCACCGTCAGTCTTTTTGTTTTGTTTATTAAAGTGATTATTATTTTTACACTCTGTGTCTCTGAGTCCTGTCCGCCTGCATTCTGGGTCTGCGTCCTCCACCGGAACCGAATCGTGACAGTATGACCCGGCCCTCACAAAATCGCAGAACCCGCAGGCGGAACAGACCCGCTCAGCGTCTGACGGACGCGGCCCTAGGACAGGACGAGCCGACCGTGATACACATGTACGGGTTTCGTGCAGAGACAGGCTGGGGCTACCACAGCTCTGAGACGGAGGTTCTCTCATCCCCGCTTCTGGTCGAGGAGGAAGAGCGGAGGAAGCTCGGAGGCGGCCGTGCAGCTCTTTGGCCGTCTTCCCCCTTTGTTCCAACACTCCGATCGATGTGGTCCGACTCGGATGAGGACTTGGACCCAAATGGGTTTTGGATGGATCCGGTACCGGCTCTCAGTCCACGTCACCGCTGGACTGAACGTGTGGACATTTCTGGGATCCAGCCCCGGGATCCAGCCCCGCCCACCGCCCAACTCTCCACGCCGGCTGTCAGAAAAGCCGGGGAAATTTTCGAAGGGGGGGGGGGCATGTGTCAGCCCATGTGCTGACAACGGTTCTGACGGTTCTGACAACGGTTCTGACAGCAGTTCTGACAGGACTGAGGGGAGTCTGGAGCTGACGGAGGAGGCTGCGCGCCCTTGCGCTCCTGTTGCTGGGAGCGTGGAAGTCACACGCCCCGGCGTACCTGCCGTGAAGGAGGAAGTCTGCAGCTCCAGTGTTTTGTGGGAAAGATTAATCACTGCCGAAGGAATCATTTCCTCATATACTGGAGCTGATAACAGAGATGACTCGCTGGGGGCGTGGCAGCTTTTCGAGCAGACGTGGAGGGAGAGCTGTGTGTTACGCTCACTGCTGCTTGCTCGCATTCAGCCAGGTCCACCTCCCAACTCGCCACCTGCTGATCACAGCTCCCCTTCGTCATCAAGTCCTCTTCTGAGCTCTCCCACAGCTGCTGAACGTCCCACAGCTCCCACAGCTGCTGAACGTCCCATAGCAGCTGAACGTCAGAACTCACAGACAGCTGCAGCTCCCACCCATCCACCCACAGCTGAATATCTGAGCCCAGTAGCAGCTTCTCAGCCTGATGCACCTCTCAGCTCTCCAGAAGCTGTACCTCCCAGCTCAGGTCCAGCAGCACCAAGACTGGCCCCTCCGGTGCCAGCACCCAGACTGGCCCCTGCTGTTCCAGCACCAAGACTGGCTCCTGCTGTTCCAGCACCGGCCCCTCCGGTGCCAGCACCCAGACTGGCCCCTGCTGTTCCAGCACCAAGACTGGTTCCAGCTGTTTCAGCACCGAAGCTGGCTCTTACACCAGCACCAAGTCTGGGTCTTGCACCAGTTCCTGACCCACCAGGTCCATCGGAAGCAGTGTCTCTCTCTCTCTTTGTTTCCACAGACACTGGTCCAGAGGTGGTCCTGGGTCCTGAGGTCCTCACTCATCCATCTGGAGTCTGTGTGTGACATTTTTTAGTTAAATTTGTTTAAAAATAATAAATATGTATAGCCTCTATTATGATTGTCTATTGTTGTCGCTGTTGTCATTCTTTGTTGAAAACAGGTCTCTCTTGTAAATGAGTTCTCGGGGCTCAATGGGATTAACCTGTCTAAATAAAGGTTGAATGAATGAATGAATGAGGCTTCACTTCACGGGGGTCTTCATTCCAGAGCTCCTCACTGTTCCTGCTGAGGTCCTCCTTGCCACAGGAGATCAGGGACCAGCCGCAAATGACTCTGAACCGGCTGCTGCAGGCCTCGACGCTTCGGCTGTTGCAGGCCTCTCTCGCCGACCGAAGAAGACATCTCGCCGACCGAAGAAGACGTCTCGCCGACCGAAGAAGACGTCTCGCCGACCGAAGGACGAAGTGGTCCCCATGACCTCTTAGAGGGTCCCCACGACGCGGGTCCCCACGACGGGGGTCTCAACGTAGCAGACGTCACACCGTTCGACAACGACGAGGGTCTCAACGTAGCAGACGTCTCACCGCTCGACGACGACGAGGGTCCCGACAACGAGGGTCTCAACGTAGCAGATGTCTCATCGCTCAACGACGTCTCAGAGGGTCCTGACGACGAGGTCCCCAACGATGTCTCAGAGGGTCCTGACGACGAGGTCCACGACGAGGTCCCCAACGACGTCTCAGAGGGTCCTGACGACGAGGTCCACAACGAGGTCCCCAACGACGTCTCTGAGGGTCCTGACGACGGGGATCACAGCGCCGCAGACGCCTCGTCCCAGACAGAGGGTCCCAGCGCCGCAGACGTCTTATCGCCCGCCTCGGCGCCCGACGACGTCTTATCGCCCGCCTCGGCGCCCGACGACGTCTTATCGCCCGCCTCGACGCCTGACGACGTCTTATCGCCCGCCTCGGCACCCGACGACGTCTCGGCGCCCAACGACGGGGGTCCTGGCGACGACGACGGCAGAGTACCGGCCGACGACTGTGTTCCGGCCGACGACGACTATGTTCCGGCCGACGACGACTGTGTTCCGGCCGACGACGACTGTGTTCCGGCCGACGACGACTGTGTTCCGGCCGACGACGACTGTGTTCCGGCCAACGACGACTGTTTTCTGGCCGACGACGAAGGTGTTCCGGCCGTCGACGAAGGTGTTCCGGCCGACGACGAAGGTGTTCCGGCCGACGACGAAGGTGTTCCGGCCGACGACGAAGGTGTTCCGGCCGACGACGAAGGTGTTCCAGCCGACGACGAAGGTGTTCCGGCCGACGACGAAGGTGTTCCGGCCGACGACGAAGGTGTTCCGGCCGACGACGAAGGTGTTCCGGCCGACTGTGGTGTCCCAGCCGTTCCTTTCCTTGGGGTTGTGTTTCGGTACTCTGGTCGCCCGTCTGACGTGCTGTCGCATGATGGTCGGCCTCCTGGACGTCCTCCGGATCGGTTTGGTGGTGATGGACAGCCTCCTGGACGCCCTCCGGATCGGGCTGGTGGTGATGGGCGGCCTCCTGGACGTCCTCCGGATCGGGATGGTGGTGATGGGCGGCCTGGACATCCTCCAGATCGGGCTGGTGGTGATGGGCGGCCTCCTGGGCGTCCCCCGGGTCTGGTTGTTGTGGGCCCGCCGTCCTGCCTGTTGCCTCCCTCCGCCCGCCCTTGTTCTTGTGGGGGGCCCTTCTTGGGGGTGTCGAGTGCCACCCTTGAGGGGGGGGGGGTTCTGTCATGCTCTGCGTCTGTCAGGCTCTGCGCCTGTCATGTTTCTTTCTGTTCCGGTCTGCATCCCTAATCACTCTCACCTGTCATCAACCACCTGCCAAGCAGCTCTGATTACTCACTCCCTCATAGTATAAAAGCCCTCTTATTTCATGTGTTCCTCGCCGGGTCATAATCCATATCTCCCTGATGTCTGGTGGAGCCACTTATCATTTTTCCCTCGTTTTGTAAGTGACTGCACCGTCAATCTTTTTGTTTTGTTTATTAAAGTGATTATTATTTTTACACTCTGTGTCTCTGAGTCCTGTCCACCTGCATTCTGGGTCTGCGTCCTCCACCGGAACCGAATCGTGACACTACTGAGCTGGAGATGAACTGGAAAAAATAATTCTGTAAAATTAATTTAATAACTCGACTAAATTTTCTCTATTAAGTTTGTATTTTTCAAGAAAATAATAATTTGATCTTTAAGTTTACTGATATCACTACTAAAAACATCCCTCATTGTAAATTTAATATTCATTTCTTTTTGGAAATGCATTCTTTCTGTTTCGTACCCTGGACATTCCATAAAGACATGTTGAACCGTTTCAGGGAGATTGCTGGTGCACTTGTCACATAGTCCTGTTGCATACTTTCTAATTATTTTAAGAGATTTATTAAGGCCTGTGTGTCCTATTCTATTGTACCACTGGTACATTTTCATTTTTAAATCACTTCTTGGTCTACTGCCTTCATACATCTCCTCTTACATGTCTCTGTGTGTGACATTTTTTAGTTAAATTTGTGTAAAAATAATAAATATGTATGCCTCTCTTATGATTGTCTATTGTTGTCGCTGTTGTCATTCTTTGTTGAAAACAGGTCTCTCTTGTAAATGAGTCCTCGAGGCTCAATGGGATTAACCTGTCTGAATAAAGGTTGAATGAATTGCAAGTAATTAGAATTAGAAGTTCTACTGTTCAAAAATATTTCTGTGATAATTCAATCATGTTTCCAATCATTTTACAACAAGCTGTTTGGATTCAATGTTGAAAGTTTATTATCAAATGTCATACTTGATGTAAAAGCTTTTGTTTCATTTTGCTGTATTTCTTTATTTTATTTTACTTTTGATTGCAATAAAGCTTATGGTTGTGGAATAGTTTGCATCCTGGTAATAATTTGTGTGGAATGCACTGATTTATTTTCAAAAGAACAAAATATCTTCATTTTAATTTGAGACCTAGTTTTGTGAATCTTGCATAAATTTACATCAAATTGCTGGTGCCCTGCTACAAGTCCAAATTCTTAGTTTACTTTTGTTCAAATGTTACATAAATCAACCAGAAACGGACCTTTAGATGACAGTTGAACAAACATTTAGTGACCGCCATCATTTATAGTGTTTTACATTGTAGGAGGTGGTGAAGAGACGACACAGAAGATGGGATGCAGATCTTCACTTTAATCAACTCCTACTAACTACTCGCGGGAAGCACCCAACACCGCCTTATATATCACGATACAACATCCGGTCCTCTGGACCTTTCACAATAAAACATCCTGTAACACATTCGGTCCACTGGGTGTGAGTAGAGCCCCCTAGTGGTCCACCACACACGCCCCCCCAGAACACCCAGTAAGGTCCATCACTAGTCCAGCATTTTAGGTTTGATCAAACGACCAGAACGGCTGAACCTGGGCCCTGCAGAACCAGTCTGATGAAGTGGAGGGCGACGAGGAGGGCCTGCAGAAGATTCGGGCTCCAATGGTCGTTGAGAGTCTCTGGAAGGAGGACAGCCGTCCGTTAGCAATGTGGATGGAGGTCTGCCTCTGCGAGGAGCCTGGGCCGTAACAACCTGATCATCTGACATAACATGAGCTGGTTTAAGCCTATCGATACAGACAGTCTCATTACGACCCCCTAAATCTAAAAGGAAGTGTTTTGGACCTGGTTGAAGAACCCGAAATGGTCCATCATACAAGGGCTGTAGTGGTGTCCTGTGTGCATTGTGTTTGACAAAAACAAATTTAGAGGACTCCAGACTCTTAGGGACAAATGACTGCGGTAAACAATGGTGTACCGGGCCAGGGACACGAAAAGGGCCCTCCTGAGATGAAAAATGAAGCAACGGTGGAGCGAACTGTGGTGAGGGTACCTCAGGTAAAAACTCACCGGGGACGCGCACAGGCTGACCGAAAACCAGTTCAGCCGGGGAAGAGCTCAGGTCCTCTTTGGTTGCGGTACGTAAACCCAACAAAACCCAGGGAAGACGGTCAATCCAGTTGTCACCGGTCAATGCAGCGCGAAGTGCAGCTTTCAATGACCTGTGAAACCGTTCACACAAACCATTAGCTTGGGGGTTGTAAGCGGTGGTCCTGTGAACGTTAGTCCCCAGACCCTTGGCCATGGTAGACCAAAGCTCAGAAACAAACTGCGGGCCCTTGTCCGATGTAATGTCTGAAGGGGGGCCAAAACGCGCAACCCACGTAGACAAAAATGCCCGGGCCACCACTGCAGACGTTGTGGATGCCAGGGGAACCACCTCCGGCCACCTGGTGGTCCGGTCTATCATAGTCAGCAGATGAGTAAAACCTTGTGATGGAGGCAGAGGGCCCACCAGGTCTACGTGCACATGATCAAACCGCCGACCTGGGATGGAGAAGGGTTCCAAAGGTGCTTTGGTGTGCCTGTTAACCTTAGCACGCTGGCATGGGACACACGCTGCTGCCCACTCCTTAACTGCTTTACGCAGACCGGGCCAAACAAACTTTGAACTGACCAGTTTCACCGAGGCTCTAACACCTGGGTGAGAAAGGGAATGTAAGGAGTCAAAAACGCGGCGTCGCCATGAAACTGGAACCAGAGGGCGGGGCCTGCCAGTAGAAACATCACAGAGCAGGAGAGGACCTCCGTCATTCACCTGCCGTTCCTCCAACTCGAGGCCTGTGGGCCCGGACTGGAGCTCGAGTATTTCTGCGTCGCTACGTTGGTCCGCAGCCATAGCAGAAAAATCGATGCCAACGTACACGGGAGAGATCAGCACCCGGGAGAGACAGTCGGCCACCACGTTGGATTTTCCAGCCACATGCTGAATGTCTGTAGTAAATTCAGACACCGCTGCGAGGTGGCGTTGCTGGCGAGCAGACCAGGGGTCAGAAATTTTTGACATCGCAAACACCAAGGGTTTGTGGTCAACATATGCAGTGAACCGGCGGCCCTCCAGGAAAAACCTGAAATGGCGTGTGGCCAGGTAAAGCGCCAGCAACTCTCTGTCAAAAACACTGTATTTCAGCTCATTGTCCCGCAGCGTACGGCTGAAAAATGCAAGCGGCTGCCAAACCCCGGAAACCTGCTGTTCTAACACAGCCCCCACCGCAACATCAGATGCGTCTGTTGTCAAAGCTATTTGTGCCGCTGGGGATGGATGGGCCAAAAGGGCAGCAGTGGCCAGTGCAGCTTTAGCATCACCAAATGCCTGTAGGCGTTCTGGTGTCCAGTCAACACTGTCGTTGGGCTTTTTCTTTTTCAGCGCTCCATAGAGCGGTCGCAGCAGTTGTGCTGCCCTGGGGAGGAAACGGTTATAGAAATTAACCATTCCCAAAAATTCTTGTAGCGCTTTAACAGACTGGGGCTGTGGGAAATCGGACACCGCCTGCACTTTGTTTGGTAATGGGACAGCACCACTTGCAGAAATGCGGTGGCCCAAAAAGTCAATGACTGGCAGCCCAAACTGGCATTTCGCTGTATTTACAATCAGGCCATGTGCTGCTAGGCGCTGAAAAACCTCACGGAGGTGGGACATGTGCTGCTCAGCCGAGCTGCTAGCCACCAGGATGTCGTCCAGGTACACAAATACGAAGGACAATCCCCTTAGGACTGAATCCATCAACCGCTGAAATGTTTGTGCTGCACCTTTAAGACCAAAAGGCATGCGCAAAAACTCAAACAGGCCGAAAGGCGTGATAACAGCGGTCTTAGGGACATCCTCCACATGCACAGGAACCTGGTGGTACCCCCGTACTAAATCTACTTTAGAAAAAATGGAGGTCCCAGCCAGGTGCACTGAAAAATCCTGGATGTGGGGGATGGGATAACGATCGTTCTCTGTGATGTTATTAAGGCGGCGGAAATCCCCACATGGTCGCCATTTGCCGTCTGCCTTGGGCACCATGTGCAGGGGGGAGGCCCACGGACTGTTTGAGCGCTGCACGATGCCTAAACGCTCCATGTTAGCAAACTCTTCCTGTGCTATTGCTAGCTTAGTAGCATCGAGGCGGCGTGCACGTGCGAACACCGGGGGGCCCGTTGTGGGAATATAATGTTCGACCCCATGTTTTGTGTTTGTGTTTGCAAAATTAGGAACAGTCAGCGAGGGGAACTCAGACAATAAACGCTGAAACACATTACCCGAAGCTAAAAAGTTAGCATGCATTAAAGGCCCAGCTCCTCGCGTCGCACAAGGCAGTGACGAAAAAGACACAGCGTCGATCAAACGTCTGTTAGCAACATCAACAAGGAGTCCATGAGCACAAAGAAAATCAGCCCCTAAAATAGGAACTGAGCTAGCAGCTACCACAAAGTTCCACTGGAAGTCCCGTTCATGGAAACAAACAGTCACCAACCTTTCGCCAAACGTCTTGATGGGAGAGCCATTAGCCGCGGTTAGCTGCGGCCCGCAGCCTTCTGCCAACCTGTCGGAGCCAGTCGGGGGAACGAGGCTCTTCTGCGAACCAGAGTCCACCAGGAACCGTCTCCCTGACCTCGAGTCTTTGATGAAAAGCAGCCTGTCGCCAACGGCCGCGACTGCTAGTAGCCGCTGGCGTTGTCGTTTCCCTGCGACTTGAAGCTGCACGGCGGAATGCATCGTCGTGCTTTGGCGCCAAAGCGCTGGTGGAAGAAACAAAAGGCGGCCCCTGCCCGCCTGCGGGTAACGACCTCTGCTACCACCGACGGCTCGTCCGGCGCTGAGGGCGTTGCTTGAAGCTCGTGCGCTGCTGGAGATCCGGGGACCGCCGCCTGGAACGCGAAGGTCCTCGTAGCCAGCAGGATGCAGTCGGCCTCTTCGGCCAGCGAGCGGTAATCCCTCTGCTGCAGAAACGGGGAGTTGGCCAGGACAGTGCGCACCGAAACCGGGATCTGGCGGAGGAAGAGGTGGAGGAAGAGAAATCCACAGACTTCTGATCCCATCAAGGACAATATGCTCTCCATGAGCTCAAGAGCCGAGCCATCGCCCAAACCGGAGAGGGAAAAAAGTTTCTCAGCGCGCTCCGCATCTGAAAGTGAGTAACGCCGCAAGAGAAGCTGCTTGAGTGCGTCGTACTTTCCTTGTGCAGGAGGGGCCTGGAGCAGGCTCATTACCCGCTGGGTTGAGAGCGGATCCAGCGAGGCGACCACATAGTGGTATTTGGTGTCGTCTGCAGAAATCCCGCGAAGAGCAAACTGTGATTCGATGTGGGCGAACCACGACTGAGGGGCGTGCAGCCAGAAGTCCGGGATTTTAACGGCCACCGAAAAAGCGAGCTGGGCCGCCTGTGGAGGTTCCACAGCAGCGGACAGCTGAAGAGAGCTGGCTGGAGCGTCAGATGTCGACATATTCAATTCACGTGGGTCACCAGTGTAGGAGGTGGTGAAGAGACGACACAGAAGACGAGATGCAGATCTTCACTTTAATCAACTCCTACTAACTACTCGCAGGAAGCACCCAACACCGCCTTATATATCACGATACAACATCCGGTCCTCTGGACCTTTCACAATTAAACATCCTGTAATACATTCGGTCCACTGGGTGTGAGTAGAGCCCCCTAGTGGTCCACCACAACATCAAGAATCAATTTAGATTCAATTCTGTAAGACCGATGACATTTCATTGTTTCACTTCAATTAGTTTTTGCTGTCTAGATAAAGAACCATTAAGAGGGAGGAGTGGGATCTCTCCAAAACATTTTAACTTCCATGTTTCCCTGAAAACGGTCCTCAGAGGGATGGTGAAACCCTGACGACTCTCATGCCAGGTTCCCCCCAAACGCTTTTCGCGCATCAAAAAAGCTCCTACCGTTGGAGCTGTTGTTTTTTATTTTTTTATTTCATGATTTAGCACCGTCTACTACTGTGGTTAGCTAGCATGTCGCTAACGCGACATGCTAACTTCCACACGGTAAGTGCTGGTTCTGGTCCAGCCTGGACTTTTTTTGGCTGTGTGTTATTTTAGTTAAACCTTTATTTAGCTGGTTAGCTATGATTGAGACAGTTTACACATCTTTTTTCCAAGAAAGACCAGTCAACAACAGCAGCTCTTAAAACATGACCCGTCATTAAACCAGAGTTATTAAAGCACACTTAAAATAATAATGTGAATAAAAGAAGAGAAAAATGCACATGAAGCTAAAATTGTACTGAAATGTGATTAAATATCTGTTACTAAACAAATCAGTCAATAAATAATATAAATGCATGTGTGTGTAATACATTTACAGTACTGTACATACATACATACAGGTAGTCCCCGATTTACGAGCGCTCTGAAATACGAGCGTCCGGCTTTACGAGAGCTACCAGGAACCGAACTACCGACTTGCGAGCTGCCGTTCCGACTTAACGAGCGAACAACATTAGAAAGCGTTGTTTCAAGATACGAGCGAAAATTCCAGAGTTACGAGAATTTACCGTTAAAAACCATTGTTCCGAATAACGAGATGAAAATTCCGTGTTTACGAGAAAACTCCGTTAGAAATCATTGCTCCAAATAACGAGATAAAAATTCCGTGTTTACGAGAAAACCCCGTTAGAAACCATTGTTCCGAATAACGAGATGAAAATTCCGTGTTTACGAGAAAACTCCGTTAGAAACCATTGTTCTGTTTTACGAGAACCGAGTGTTCGTGCCGACGGCTGAATGTCATGTTTCGAAGGGGAGTTTGGGGCAGGAGGTGGAATGTGGGGGGGCGGGGGAGGTGGAGGTGGTTGGTTTCGGGAGGGGCGAGGTTGGTTTCGGGGGGATGGGCGATGGTTGGTTTCGGGTTGGGGGATGGGCGATTTAACCATGCACCTGCACTGGACTTGGACTGGACATGCACACTGCACAAGGCGGGCACGCTGTGGTGGGTGGGGGGGGTATGTTTCGCGTGACAAATGGAAAAGTACAACAGCGGAAGGTTACATAGGCACTACTTTACTGTACCCCCACCCCCAAAAATCAAAGGCGGAGTGATTTCATCTGGTACTACATAAGCGAACAGCGCGAAAGCGGCGGCGTGGGTCTACAGTTTGGCGATTTGAGAGACACAGTTACAGATACGTATTCATTAGCATTATCATTAGCTTTGTTAGCATCTTCATTTGAAAGCATTTGAAAGCATGTCTGCAAAGCGAGGAGCTTCTTCTGCTGGTGGTGCGAGCGCTCCTAAAAAGCGTAAGGCCATCACGCTGGAGCAGAAGCTGGACATCATCAAACGAGCGGACAGGGGAGAGTCGACCTCCTCCATCTGCAAAGCGCTGAACCTGGTGAGTACGGTACCACCGTTAGCACGACTCGTAATGTCGGATCGTGAGCGCTTGTTAGCGAGTGTTTTACAGTACGTACACGTGGCTGCGCAGATGAACAATGGCGGATGATCGTAGCGCTTGTTAGCGAGTGTTTTACAGTACGTACACGTGGCTGCGCAGATGAACAATGGCGGATGTGAGCGCTTGTTAGCGAGTGTTTTACTGTACACGTGGCTGCGCAGATGAACAATGGCGGATCGTGAGCGCTTGTTAGCGAGTGTTTTACTGTACACGTGGCTGCGCAGATGAAGACACGTAATGGCGTCTGTTAGTTAATGACATTTTATTTTTTATTTTAGGTCAGTTCAACAGTCAGCACCATAAAGGCTGACCGCGAGCGCATTTTAGCCACCGTGAGAGGAGCAGCCCCCATGAGGTCCACGATGATAACGAAGCAACGCACGGGTGTTATCACAAAGATAGAGCGTCTGATGGGTAAGAAAATTTATTTTTTTATTAACAGTACGTACAGTACACTGTACAGTACAGTACTGTATTGCGTCTTTTAGATAGTAAATTATTTAAGAAATACAGTACACAGTACATTATTTTTGATACTGTATGCACTGTACAGTTTCATTAATTTTTTTAACTTTGTTTACCTGGGATGTTTGTTTACAGGTGTGCTTTGTTTACCTGGGATGTTTGTTTACAGGTGTGCTTTGTTTACCTGGGATGTTTGTTTACAGGTGTGCTTTGTTTACCTGGGATGTTTGTTTACAGGTGTGCTTTGTTTACCTGGGATGTTTGTTTACAGGTGTGCTTTGTTTACCTGGGATGTTTGTTTACAGGTGTGCTTTGTTTACCTGGGATGTTTGTTTACAGGTGTGCTTTGTTTACCTGGGATGTTTGTTTACAGGTGTGCTTTGTTTACCTGGGATGTTTGTTTACAGGTGTGCTTTGTTTACCTGGGATGTTTGTTTACAGGTGTGCTTTGTTTACCTGGGATGTTTGTTTACAGGTGTGCTTTGTTTACCTGGGATGTTTGTTTACAGGTGTGCTTTGTTTACCTGGGATGTTTGTTTACAGGTGTGCTTTGTTTACCT
>JBBPBX010037041.1:9526-31139 GCA_038048925.1 Garcialebias charrua | reverse complement strand
CAGAACAAACATGCAAAAACAACACAACACAAGGTGCAACACAGAACAAACATGCAAAAACAACACAACACAAGGTGCAACACAGAACAAACATGCAAAAACAACACAACACAAGGTGCAACACAGAACAAACATGCAAAAACAACACAACACAAGGTGCAACACAGAACAAACATGCAAAAACAACACAACACAAGATGCAACACAGAACAAACATGCAAAAACAACACAACACAAGATGCAACACAGAACAAACATGCAAAAACAACACAACACAAGGTGCAACACAGAACAAACATGCAAAAACAACACAACACAAGGTGCAACACAGAACAAACATGCAAAAACAACACAACACAAGGTGCAACACAGAACAAACATGCAAAAACAACACAACACAAGGTGCAACACAGAACAAACATGCAAAAACAACACAACACAAGGTGCAACACAGAACAAACATGCAAAAACAACACAACACAAGGTGCAACACAGAACAAACATGCAAAAACAACACAACACAAGGTGCAACACAGAACAAACATGCAAAAACAACACAACACAAGGTGCAACACAGAACAAACATGCAAAAACAACACAACACAAGGTGCAACACAGAACAAACATGCAAAAACAACACAACACAAGGTGCAACACAGAACAAACATGCAAAAACAACACAACACAAGGTGCAACACAGAACAAACATGCAAAAACAACACAACACAAGGTGCAACACAGAACAAACATGCAAAAACAACACAACACAAGGTGCAACACAGAACAAACATGCAAAAACAACACAACACAAGGTGCAACACAGAACAAACATGCAAAAACAACACAACACAAGGTGCAACACAGAACAAACATGCAAAAACAACACAACACAAGGTGCAACACAGAACAAACATGCAAAAACAACACAACACAAGGTGCAACACAGAACAAACATGCAAAAACAACACAACACAAGGTGCAACACAGAACAAACATGCAAAAACAACACAACACAAGGTGCAACACAGAACAAACATGCAAAAACAACACAACACAAGGTGCAACACAGAACAAACATGCAAAAACAACACAACACAAGGTGCAACACAGAACAAACATGCAAAAACAACACAACACAAGGTGCAACACAGAACAAACATGCAAAAACAACACAACACAAGGTGCAACACAGAACAAACATGCAAAAACAACACAACACAAGATGCAACACAGAACAAACATGCAAAAACAACACAACACAAGATGCAACACAGAACAAACATGCAAAAACAACACAACACAAGGTGCAACACAGAACAAACATGCAAAAACAACACAACACAAGGTGCAACACAGAACAAACATGCAAAAACAACACAACACAAGATGCAACACAGAACAAACATGCAAAAACAACACAACACAAGATGCAACACAGAACAAACATGCAAAAACAACACAACACAAGGTGCAACACAGAACAAACATGCAAAAACAACACAACACAAGGTGCAACACAGAACAAACATGCAAAAACAACACAACACAAGGTGCAACACAGAACAAACATGCAAAAACAACACAACACAAGATGCAACACAGAACAAACATGCAAAAACAACACAACACAAGGTGCAACACAGAACAAACATGCAAAAACAACACAACACAAGGTGCAACACAGAACAAACATGCAAAAACAACACAACACAAGATGCAACACAGAACAAACATGCAAAAACAACACAACACAAGGTGCAACACAGAACAAACATGCAAAAACAACACAACACAAGGTGCAACACAGAACAAACATGCAAAAACAACACAACACAAGGTGCAACACAGAACAAACATGCAAAAACAACACAACACAAGGTGCAACACAGAACAAACATGCAAAAACAACACAACACAAGATGCAACACAGAACAAACATGCAAAAACAACACAACACAAGATGCAACACAGAACAAACATGCAAAAACAACACAACACAAGGTGCAACACAGAACAAACATGGAAAAACAACAACACACGGTGCAACACAGAACAAACATGCAAAAACAACACAACACATTTGGATTGTGTGTGTGTGTGTGTGTGTGTGCGTGTGTGCGTGTGTGCGTGTGTGTGTCTGAGTCCATGTGTGTGTCAGAGACACTTTTCATTCAACCTTTATTTAGTCAGGTAAATCTTATTGAGCCTCGTGGACTCATTTACAAAAGCGACCTGCTACAAACTAAAGAATGATGAACAGCAATGATACAAATACATTAAACAATAAACAAAAGAAAAACTAGCAGAAACATTATAAGGCAGATATATAAAATCAAAGACAGGAACATGTCTGCATTGGTTTTTGCCAGGATTCATACAGATTCTGAAAACCATTTAGAGAAGTCAAGGTCGAGAGCTTCAGATCTTTTTGTAAGATATTCCATGAAGCAGGAGCAGAGTAGGAGAAGGCCCTTTTTCCAAGTTCAGTCCTCACTGACGGAACACTGCAGGTAATCATGTCCTGAGAGCGCACACTGTAGCTGCACTCACGCAAAGACATGTAGGAGGAGATGTATGAGGGCAGCAGACCAAGAAGTGATTTAAAGATGAAAATGTACCAGTGGAAGAGTCTGCGTGAGGTTAATGATGTCCAGTTAACCAGTGAATACAGGGTGCAGTGGTGGGTACGATAATCACAACCAGTTATGAATCTTAGTGCACCATGATAGACAACATCCAACATCTGCAGGGTGCTTGTAGGAGCATTCATGTAGAGAATGTCACCGTAATCAATGGAGGGAAGGAAAGTCACAGACACAAGGTGTTTCCTAACATTCAGTGATAGACATGATTTATTTCTGAAAAAGAAACCCAGTTTAACTTCCCTGAAACTTAACAGTCATGTAAACATGATTGTTAAATCCTGCTTTTTTCAGCTGAGGCAGCTGTCTAAGCTGAAGCCCATACTATCCAAAAAGAACCTGGAGACAGTAATCCATGCTTTCATAACATCGAGGCTCGATTACTGCAATTCACTTCTGTTCAGAATCAGTCAGTCCTCCATTTCACGTCTACAGCTGGTCCAGAATGCTGCAGCCTGATTCTTAACTGGTACATGCCATAGAGAACACATCACACCAGTTGTGCCTCCCTGCACTGGCTACCCATTCACCTTTGGATCCAGTTTAAAATACTCATGTATGTTTTTAAATCTCTGAACAGTTCCGCTCCATCTTATCTCACTGACCTTCTGCAGCCATATGTCCCACCTCGCTCTCTGAGGTCAGCAGACCAGATCTTTCAGTTCCAGAAACTCATCGTAAGCTCAGAGGTGACAGGGCTTTCTCTGTTGCAGGTCCAAGACTGTGGAATGAGTTGCCACTGAGTGTCATGCCACGTTCCCACCAAACGCGTCAAAATGCTCCCAACGCACCGTGTTTGCTGCTTGTCAACAGATGTCTGTTCACACAGAACGCGTCTGCAGACGCGCAGTTGGAGGAGCGTCTGGCTCCTTTTCCAGTCAGATTTGTTTTGTTTCCTGTACACTGGGCAGATAAAATCAGCTGTTCGTGAGCCTCGTTACTACTTGAGTGGGTTTTCTACGAGCCGAACTGCAGCTCCGAAGGTCTTTGTTGAGATTAAAACTTTTTTTTTTTTTTATGTTTGGGGTGATCGTACGCTCGAGCGGACAGCGGCAACTGTAAAAATGCCAAGTTTCTTACCGGAGGCTGGTTTCTTCATGGAGGCTCGTTGGGGTAAGTTCAAAAAGTCCAAAAACAGTCCCGTCGTTGTTGCGTCATCACATAGCAGAGGCTCTCCCGATTGGTTGCTGCGACGCGTCGAGCAGCCAAAGTTCATTTGAATGAACTTTGGCTGCTCGACGCCTCGTCTGCTTTGGACGCGCGCATGCATGGGAAAGTACTGCTGCTCGCTGCCGCGCTGCTTGAACTGCTCAAGACGCGCCGCGCCTGGCCGCGCCTCCACATAGACTTTGCATGTAAAGTGGCTGCTTCGGCGCGTTTGGTGGGAACGTGGCATCAGGCAGGCTCCCACACTCACAGTCTTTAAGTCTCGCTTGAAAACCAACTTCTATTCTCTTGCCTTTAACACGGCGTGATTTATTTTGATCCTCTCTGTAATATACAGTGTTGGCCATTTTAGTTAGTTTCTGTTGCTATTTGTATCTATATTTATATTTTATGTTTTCCTGTCCACTGTGCTTTTTGTTTCTACTGTACAGCACTTTGGTTTGCCTTGTTGCTGTTTTAAGTGCTCTATAAATGAATTGGAATGGTATGGTATGGTATCTGTGTGTGTCTGAGTCCATGTGTGTCTCAGGCACACGTCTGAGACTAGAGTTGTGAAGTCTGATGACTTGTGCACATCTGGTGTTGCTCACAGTGGTTCTCAGGGAACTTGTGTGTTGCTCAGACACATGAACAATAAATTCTATGTTTTTAGAATGTATCTGTAACTAGTGATATTCATATTTCAGACATCTGAAAAGCATTCTATGTTTTTAATACCAAGCCAGCTGTTGTATAAAGTTTGTTGTACATTCATTGAAATATAAGCAATGAGCATCAGAGAAATTTTGAAATGTTCAATACGCTTAAAAATTACATACATTGTACTAACCAGTGTACTTTGGTTTCCAAGGACAGAACCACTACAAATTGGGACCATTTCATTTTTTAACACCTGCTGCCGAGGGACAATCTTAAAAGGCCCTTTCATTTGAATGAAATCTAGATGGAATGGGTTCCACAGTCATAGGGTTTTTTGTGTCTGTCTGTTAATAAAATATTGAACCGATTGATTTCAGTGGATCTGTCAGAAAGTATTCACTGGATGAAATCTACAACTGAGTACATTTTGGAGTCATCCCAATTCAAGATAGCCAACACATCTAGAACCTAGCAAATGTACAAATGGCTGCCCCTGAATAAGCTAACATGTGATGTGATAGTATCTGAGAGTCATTCACTACACCACTAAGTGTTTACTGTTTATTTTATGGAAGTGTTTACTGTTTATTTTATGGAAGTGTTTACTGTTTATTTTATGGAAGTGTTTACTGTTTATTTTATGGAAGTGTTTACTGTTTATTTTATGGAAGTGTTTACTGTTTATTTTATGGAAGTGTTTACTGTTTATTTTATGGAAGTGTTTACTGTTTATTTTATGGAAGTGTTTACTGTTTAAGGGCTAAGCAGATAAAAATAAATCCATCTCCTATCACAACAAAAAAAGGGGGTGGGGGGGCTGAGTGGTTAGAGCAGTCGTCCTCCAATGCAAGAGTGGGGGTTTGATTCCACCAGCAGTCACATGCTAAAGTGCCCCTGGGCAAGGCACTGAACCCCTCATTGCCTCTGATGTGTGTCCCATCAGTGTATGAATGTGATGAATTACTGATTAGTCTTTGTACAGATCTAGTAGAGTGCTGTATGAATGGATCAGTGAGGCTCAGATTGTAAAGAGTATCTTGATCAGATAGAAAGGAGCTAAATTAGTACAGTCCATTTATCATTTACACAACAGTCTGAGGGCCAGCACATCTCATAGGCTATGGATCATTTACAGTTAGACCAAGACAATAAGTTTTTTTTTTTTTTCATTCATTCAACCTTTATTTAGTCAGGTAAATCTTTTGAACCTCATGGGCTCATTTACGAAAGCGACCTGCTAAAACTAAAGAACAATGAACAGCAGTGATAGAATTTCATTAAACAATAAACAAACAAACAATAAACAATAGAAAACAAAAAGAGAGAAAAAACAAAAGATTTTTTTTTTTTTTTTTAACAAAGTATCAAAAAACTAGCAAAACATTATAAGGTAGACGTATAAAATCAAAGACAGGAACAAATCTGCATTGGTTTTTGCCAGGATTCCAACAGATTCTGAAAACCATTTAGAGAAGTCAAGGTCGAGAGCTTCAGATCTTTTTGTAAGATATTCCATGAAGCAGGAGCGGAGTAGGAGAAGGCCCTTTTTCCAAGTTCAGTCCTCACTGACGGAACACTGCAGGTAATCATGTCCTGAGAGCGCACACTGTAGCTGCACTCACGCAAAGACATGTAGGAGGAGATGTATGAGGGCAGCAGACCAAGAAGTGATTTAAAGATGAAAATGTACCAGTGGAAGAGTCTGCGTGAGGTTAATGATGTCCAGTTAACCAGTGAATACAGGGTGCAGTGGTGGGTACGATAATCACAACCAGTTATGAATCTTAGTGCACCATGATAGACAACATCCAACATCCGCAGGGTGCTTGTAGGAGCATTCATGTAGAGAATGTCACCGTAATCAATGGAGGGAAGGAAAGTCACAGATACAAGGCGTTTCCTAACATTCAGTGATAGACATGATCTGTTTCTGAAAAAGAAACCCAGTTTAACTTTCAGTTTCTTCACTAGGTTTTCCACGTGGAGTTTAAAAGAGAGATGTGAATCGATCAGGATACCCAGATATTTATAGGAATCAACAAACTCAATAGGGACACCATTTGAAGATAAAATCAGAGGAGGATCTGCTGGAACCGCCTTCCTATTTGAAAAAAACATCCCTTTTGTTTTATCAGCATTTTACTGGTAGAACGTTAACGGATGTGTTTTGTTGTGACCCGTAGCTGCTGAGGAGTAGAAGCTAGAAGTAACTTAAAGTCAGACCAGAACATGAGGTCGTTGGAACAGGAAGTGAAGAGTTCGACAGGAAACAGGCGTTCAGCTGGCTGCGTGTTTTCTCTGTGTAAAACTCTACAGTCTGAGATGTGTTCAATGACAGGACGAATGTCAGATATCTGATATGCTACAGTCTGAGATGTGTTCAATGACGGGACGAATGTCAGATATCTGAAACTCTACAGTCTAAGATGTGTTCAATGACAGGATGAATGTCAGATATCTGAAATGCTACAGTCTGAGATGTGTTCAATGACAGGACGAATGTCAGATATCTGAAATGCTACAGTCTGAGATGTGTTCAATGACAGGACAAATGTCAGATATCTGAAACTCTACAGTCTGAGATGTATTCAGACTGTATTATTATTATAATTCAGACTGGACAAATGTCAGATAGCTGAAACTCTACAGTCAGAGATGTGTTCAATGACTGGACAAATGTCAGATAGCTGAGACTACAGTCGGAGATGTATTAATTTGTTCATTCAACCTTTATTTAAACAGATAAGTCACATTGAGCCTCGAAGACTCATTTACAAGTGAGATCTGTTGAACAGACAATAAAAGTGGTGAAAATGACACATAAGGTTTGGAGACAAAAAAATCCTAACACATTTTTGACCTCTGAAGGTCAAAAATGTGGTAATGAAAAAAATCGCGCACATAATGACGCCAACATTACGCAGAGGGCTGGGGAGGGGACTCAAAGGCAGGTGAGCAAGCCAGACTGCAGAGGCACTGCAGAGTTCAGATAGAATCAATCAGTTCATATACAGTAGTTCTCTCTGGAGAGATGCACACTCATGGGGGGAGCTGCCGAGGACGGTCAGAGGCATGTCCTGAAATGATGACAGAATGTTTATTCAGCTGGGCTCCTCTGAAAAGTCTGTGGAATTTCTCAGTAGAAGGTTTGGGAGGGTGAGACCGTCAGGTTTACAAAACTTCTACAGGCGTGTTGAGATAAGACAGCCTGTCAAGGCCAGTCAGTGAACCAAATTTCATATAAACATGATTGTTTTGGGGACAGGCAGAACTTTAATGACATTTACCTTCAGTCTGTGTCGGTCCACTCCCGAAACGTCCAAATTAAAATGACCATACCAATGGACATGCCTGAGAAAATCCCCGACATGTAATCTATTCAGCCAAAAGTCTGGATTCTCGAGACATGAACCAAGCCATCATGTAAGGCAGGCAGCCTGACCAGGTCCAGATTAGCCGGCGATGACTTTCTTGTTTTTTGATAGACCAGGAACCAGCCGAATCCAAAAAGCAGGATCCAGTTATCATAAGTCCAATTAAATATGCGTCCTTAAGATCCACAGATGACAGCAGAGATAGACACATCATCAAGTCTCAAGTTCAAGTTCAAGTTCACTTTATTAGGTCCCCACGGGGCAATTCATCTACAACAGGTAGAGGTGGTGAGACAGCCAGCACAGTCATACAGCTATAAAACAGAATAAAAAGTACCATCAAAACAAAATACATAAAACATTACTAAAAAGGTACAGCATAATAAAAGCAAACTATTCATCCTTAAAAACATGAAGTTAAGATTTCCAAGATAAAAATATGTAAAAGGAGTCTTCCAAGTAGATGAGATATCCAGCTGTGTGCATGCCAACAGGACAAATCGGCTCTCCTACAGCCTGTCTTCTTTTTGAAGAAATGTTATCAGTTGTGTTAAGGGACCGACCAAATTAAAGTCCATAGTTATGATGTAGAAGAGAGGCTCTCAGACAGTTCTATATTAGTGTAAGCGCCGACTTTTAAGCCACGCCTATTGGATTTTATCCCTGCACTTCGCGCCAACACTGAATACTTGTAGTCCACGCCCACCTGCTGTGGGCCACACCTCGGTCACTATTTAAGCGGCCATTGACCGAGAGACTGCTCCCAAAAAAAATTTCACGTCTAACACTAACAAAGATTTTTTTCCACGAGACAACATGTCTTTCAAATGACCTTCAACAAAAAGAGAAAGAAATAATAAAATGCACAGGATGTGATTTTGGCTTCATCCTGGTGGCGGACAAGCACCCACTCTGTGAGTCGTGCTTTGGACAGCAGGTCGTGGTTCAGCACCGCATGCTCAGCCTGCCAGTTCCTGACGGAAGAGGAAAAGGAGCTCCGGTTTGACCTCCCCTGTCCTCGTGGCACCGGAGGCTCGACCGAAGGTGGACGCTCCGCCCAGCCTGTGGTAAGCAGCTGGCGGTCTACGCGTCCACGGGGGTAGCTAGTGCGGCCGGCATGTTCCTCCCGAAGGTTCAGACCCGGTTTCGCCTTTCCTCCGCCTGCCGGAGATGACTAGCCGCCGTGTCGCCCCACTTCATTGAAGTGCGCGGGGCTGGCCTTACCCCCCACCGAGGGAGAAGTCGTGGTCGTCAGCATGGCCCCCACGTCCGACGCGCTGGGCCTAGCCCAGCTGAAGAACCACAGCGCTCCTCCAGCCTCTGACACAGCATCGTCCGGCAGCCGAGCGCCATCTCCTGAGGACTCAGGACACACAGGGGCTCTCCTTCGCTGCTCTAAGCGCTCCAGGACATCATCAGGTGGGCCGCGCGCATGTGCTGGAGGTCCCTGAAGGCATCACTCAGGCCTCACCCTCCACGCCACTCCACGCAGACGAGCAGGACAGCAGTGCGCTCACCTCTCGTTGCTCCATGCGCGCCCGGACATCATCAGGTGGGCCACGCACACGTGTATGGGCTGAAGGTCCCTGAACGCACCATCCAGGCTTCATCCTTGCTGCTGGCAGGAGGATTCGCAGCTAAAAAAACAACGGCCAGAGGAAGCGATCTGGCCCAGCTTTCAGACGTGGACTCCCCGCGGCAGAGCGCGGACACGAGCCACTGTAATCACGAGCCCCGTGTCATCCTGCGCTCCCATCACGAGGACACAGGGGCGCACAGACCAGGTTTCTCTGCTGTTACACTGCTGCAGCCTAGCCCATCAGCTGTGAGCTCTGAGGTTTGCACTGAGACCAGTTAAACACGTCAGGAGACGAGTTTTCACGAAGCACCCAGCTTCACCAGGCTTGAGGACAAGATTCACATGTTCCTCTCAGGTCGGTGCGGGTGATATTAATATTGTATTGCTTTTTGGCGCTCAGCACCTGGTACGAGTCAAACACAACATGACCGGAGCTGTTATCAACGAGCTTATGCATGGTGCTCACTAGGGCTGTGCGATATGACGATATATATCGTGGGGACGATAGAAACGTGTCTATCGTGCTACTTTCCTTCTATCGTCTCTATCGTGATAAATAAGAATAAAAAAATAACTGTCGCAAAGAAGCTTCATATGTGGTTTTGCGAGATGACGGCGCTGCTTTATGTTTGACGCACGCGCGGGTTTGCGACACATGCTTTACGTTGTTAAACTCGAGAGCAACAGAGCCGCAGGCGCATGAAGCCGGTGTCTCAACAAGGAGAAAACAGCTGCACAGGCAGCCCAAGAAGAATAACTTTTACCAAAAAGAGGGGGAAGCTCACCTTGTTAGCTTCCATTATTTCGCTCCGCTGAAACTCGGAGACAAAATGGACACGAACCCAGAGTCCGAACTCGGGTCCAGTTAACCAATACTGTACAAAACAGACCAGAGACACAACAGAACCGGAATCAAACGCAACGTTTTCTCTTTTCTGTTTCTTGCTTTGTTTACTCCAACTTCAGAGCATATTTCTTCTTCATGAGTTTCATTAGCAGCTGTTGTTTTACCGCCACCTGCAGGAAAAATTTGGACCAAAGTAGAAAAGGAGTTGTTTGTTTAAATCAAAAAAAGGCGTTCAATACAGAGAGTTGTTTGTTTGTTTGTTTGTTAGTTTATTCATTTTATAATATGAAATACAACAATTAACGTATTCATAATAGAAAAAAATTAAAAATGCAATGAAAGGTAGCAGATGAAGAATAAATCTTATTAAATCTGCTCCTTATTCATCTAATAACAGTTCAAACAATATTTTCTATAATAACAAAATAAGTAAATAACTCAGTCAATTTTCAATTCACATATATCACACATTAAATTAGATTCATTTATTTTTTTTAGCAATTCATTTTTTACCAGTTTCTTAAATACAAGGAATGATTTGGCTTCCTTAACATTTGTCATTTGTCATTAAGTCATTCCATAATCGTACTCCTTGAATTAAGGTAGATCTTAGGTAGATCTAGTTTCTACTTTGGTCCAAATTTCCTTGTTCTTTTTGTTCACATTCTTATAATTGTAACTATCTGTAGTAAAATAATAAAATAAAAAAACTTTGGTCCAAATTTTTCCTGTACACACACACACACATCGTGTTGTATATATCGTGATATATATCGTTATCGTGATATAAAAAAGTCCATATCGTGATATATGATTTTTTCCATATCGCCCAGCCCTAGTGCTCACGATGAGAGTAGCTGAAACTTTCCTCATCGATGGTGTGAGCAGAAATCTGATTAAAGCCCCATCACGTCAGAGGGACTATTTTGGGGGCCACTATCAGTGTTTGTACAAATTCGTTCATCCTCAGAGACGACCAAGCAGATACGCAACCATTTTGTTTTTTCCCCAGGCAGACCCACTCTGCCCGCAGGTCTGCGCGACATGAGAACAGACTGGAGCTCCAGCAGCTGCATCAGTGACGCTCTTCACCAGCTACAACGAGTACCAGGACGAGAAGAGACCAGCACAACATGTCAGTGCGCTGCAGATGTGTGATATCAGTACGTGTTTTGAGCATAATAAAGAAACTGTCATGAAAAACAGTATTTTTTAGTCAAACATGCTGTACTCCCCCGTCCCGGGGCATGTTCACACATTTCCTGACATGGTAAGGGAATTGACATGAGGTTATCTGTCAGAGTTAAACAGAAAGAGTGTATATTTCCATCGTGTTCAAACAGAGCCGGCTGGCTGCAGGTGCAGAGAGCTTCGGTGCACCCTCCAGCCCCGCATCCCCACACGAGGGTGGGGAGGCTGCTCGCACCGTGTCATCAGACACAGAGCGGGAGCCGTGCAGTCAGTGCAGAGTGTCAGACAAATTGTTGTTCCTGCTCTCTAACTCTGTTAAAAACACAAGAGCCTGGTCTGAGAACAGTTGTTTTCAGCCAGGACTTTTTTAGTCTCTTCCTCTCACAAGCCAGACAAAGTCAGGTAAAACCACTAACCCGTCACGAGGCAACGTTTGTCAGACCTGCACGAGTCAAGCAGGGCTCAGTGCAGCAGGGGTCATGAGAAGAGCCTCCTATGGGCCAACGCAAACTCTGTCCACTAGGCGGAGGTAGAGGACAGGCTATCTCTCTGGTGCGGCAGAACGTTTGTTAAATTACAGCGCAGTCTAGCTTCAGACCTGCTCTCTATCTGGTTGAGACGTCTATTCGTAACAATTACACTTTGCAGTTTGCAGAGACGCCGCACCGGTTCAGTGGAGTTTCTGAAGACAGAACATCTTCAGCATAGGGCGCGGCGCTGCAGCTTGGAACTACAGGAACTGTTAGCGAAAAACATCATTTCCGGAGTCCCCCTCGGGCGAGGACGGAACCGGCTTCTATTCAAAATACTTTGTTTCCAAAGAATCAAGCAGACTCAGGCAGTTTTTGAATTTGTCAATTTTCAACAAACTTATCACGTGAGTCGTCTCTTCTATATGCTGACAATAAAACGTATTTTTCGAATACGTGACACGGGGATGGATTTGTCTCAATCGATCGCAGAGACGCATTTTCCACATTCCAATCATAAACAAACATAAGGAATTCCTCAGGTTTGCTTTCAAGAGGTTTGCTATCAGTACAATTGCATCACGTCAGTACGCTCTCGCTCCTCGTACCTCCACGAAAGTTATTGGACGGTGTTTAACCGCTGCGTCAAGGAGCATGAAAATTCTGTTTTTACTCGGCTCCAAGATCGATTGCTTCTGTCTTGCTCCTAGAGGAAGTCGAAGCTCAGATTGGAGAATAAAATGTCCCACTTGGTTTTTCGCCATAAACTGGGAAAAGGGCTCTGTTACTCAAGCCCATAAAGTAGTTTTACTGAGACGATCCTCAGCTCCACAGCTGTTTTATCGGATCAGAGGAAAGACCCGCTGACGTCATTTCTTCAGTACGTCAGCCTCACGTAGGTCAGTTCCAGCGTTATAAATAATGAGATTATCAGAATGATGGCTGCCGCTCACGTAGTAGTGAATTTAAATTTATTACACATGCACCGTTTTTCATAGATTTTTTTTACGTCAGAAAATCGACCCAGTACACCACAAAAGGCTCCGGGTCACGGTTTCTCATCACTGAGAACAGACCAGTATGGCAAGCTCTTTTAACATAAAATCGTGTAGTCTGACTACCCGTCATTACATTCTAGGTATCAAAGAATGACTTTCAACCAGTCACATTTACTGTTAACTAGTCAGAATGTTTATTTGAGATGGACCTGGTCTTTAGGGGGAATCCCAGGACCTTTTGCCAGAGCTCCTGGGCAAAGTGACGTCAGTCAAACAGACGCATCCTTTTTCCAGATGGGATGGCTCCTGCCTGTCACAGTCAGTATGGGGGAAGGGGCGTGGCCGCCAGGTAGTCCCCTCACATAAACGTTCTGGAGCTGTGACAGTACACAATGTCCTGAAACACTAGACGTCACGTGCATAAATCACCAGGGCGTGGGCGTTTAGCCCAGTTTTTCATTCAACCTTTATTTAGTCAGGTAAATCTCATTGAGCCTCGTGGACTCATTACAAGAGCGACCTGCTAGCAGTTGCTCAGCAACTGTTCAGCAGTTGCTGATCACAACCAGAAAACTGATCTGTTGGGCGCACACACACACTGGAAATCGCTGCGGGCGGCTTTTCACCCCCCGGCGTGCTAGCTTGGCCACTCGGGAGAACGCTCAGTGCCCATTGCTGTTCTTCTGAAGCCCCCAGGACAACCCCCGCTGGAGTGGACACATTTGTACACAAACCATGGCCCTAAAACACTGTTTTATGTTTTTTCCTCCAGTCCAGCTGCTGCCGGAGCTACTGGAAAGGGTGAGGGAGATGGCGTTATCAGTGATTCTGATCGCCCCGGAACACTTGAACGCACCGTGGTTCCGGTGCTACAGCAATAAAGAGTTTCCCTGTGATAGATCAACATCTACTGGTCTGGTTGCTGAGCGTGAACGTTAGAAAGTCTTGAATTTTTCTAAAAGACCTTTGGCTATGGCTGGTCAACCTTGGCTCTCGACGGAGGCAGTCGCTAGTCCTTTCCTCTCCCGTCCTCCCCCCCTGCTGCCTGCAGCTCCTCAGCAAAGCACCTCGAACGCAAATTAAGATGGATTGGAGGTTTGGGCATTCGATTCTACGAACAAGATTTCTACAGAAGAAAAGGCACGAGGGGAGCTAGTCCACCCTCACAGAGTGACGAAGAGGATACGCCATGGATTCCTGTGGGTGTGGATGGTGTGCGTCTCGCTCTCTGTGCTATGCTCTGTGGAGGTGAAGAATCTGGATTATATTGGATTACGATGGCAGCGCTTTGCTTTTTGGCGTTTGTGGAGCACTGGCCTATCGCAAAAGAGGGAGACTTCAGCAGGACTTAATGCCTGGAGCACCCGACGTCTGGTCTGCGCGGTGACCTCGAGAAATCAGCTGTTTGCGAGCTTATCCAGAGGGTGAACAGATCACCCTCGGATTGGGACTCTGGACGCTGTGGTCAACATCTGAGGTCAGAGCTTGGATCAGTGGAAAAAGTCCCGAATTGGATCACTTGGAACAGAGTCGCCCTTACAGACTGAAGGCTGCAGAAATTACAATGTGAGCCTGAAGTGAAAATATTTGTCAATTCTTATCTGACTCCCTTGGAAACAGCCTTGAAAAAGGCTGGATATCTAATTTCTCCTGAGATGTGCTCTACTGTGGACAAAACAGCTGCTCTCTGTCTTGTCTGCTACCCCCCCCCCGGAGAACTTTTCTATGAGCGTTATCGGAGGCCGGCTGGTCAGACTGTCGCTATCTGGAATGTCTCATGGACAGAAACCTCCCTGCCTCAGTCTCAACATGCAACATGTAACTGTCTTAAATGTGCTTATTGGTATAGTTTTTACTGTGTCATGCGGTGTCTTGGCAGACAAAATGTGATACATTTTTTTTAATACCAACGCTGTGACCCTCATGGTACTTTCCTTTTTTCACACCTTTGACCTTCATCCCGACACGGATGAGAGAGGCCGCGCTGAAGAACATGTCATGTGTTCTGAATAAGCAGCAGCTTTACACACTCACCCCATCTTCAGGATGACTGTGCATACATATTCACGCTGTATTGGTGAAAACTGGTGCAATGTTAATAATAATAATAATAATAATAATGAATCAAATTTATAACGCACTTTTCATTAATGAAAATCTCAAAGTGCTACAAGGAGCAACAGAATCAAATGACAAACAAATAAAACAATTAAAATCAATAACAATATCAGCTAAGATCAAAAGTAGAATCATGAGGAGGTAGAGTATGCTTGGTCGAAAAGAAAGGTCTTCAAGCCGCTCTTAAAGTCAACCACAGATAATAAAAGCTCTTTGAATCGTATCTACTACCCTACGAGCGTGTGCAAAATGTTTACGCGTCAAATGGGCTGCTTGTCAGCGATGGTGCCTGGGAAGACAGTTGGACCCATCTTCTTTTTCTCTGGGTTCCATCTTCCCATATTTACAGTTATGGCTGGTCAGAAATTTAGCCTGCAGCACGGTTAAAACGTATGCTGCAGCGATTTCTTCCAGCCACGGGGGATTCAACAATAGAACAGGTTTTAATCATCCCTTGTTAAAACGTTTTTCTGAAAGGTGCTCGTCGTCTTAGTCCGATTCACGCACCTTAGTCACACAATGAGACCTAGTTACTGTGCTGAGTTCACTAACCAGGGATCCATTTGATCCATTTAGACCAGATGCAATTAAAGTTGTTATCCTTAAAACAGCTCCGTTACTGGTTCTGACTTCGGCTAAGGAGTAAATGACTTGTCTGTTTCTCCTTCTCTTTAAAGGAGAAAAAAATGATTAAAGGGGAAGGGAGTTCAGTTGAACTTAGACCAAACCCCGCTTTTAGTCTTAAAAGCTTGACGTGTTCATTCAAGGTTAGAATCATTACACTGAACGGCCTTGTTTCCTCCTCTCAAAGTCAAAGTCAAAGTCAACTTTATTGTCAGATCTGCAATATGTACAGTGCAGGACATACACAGGACCGAAATTGCGTTTCTCTCAGTCCCTCGGTGCAACAGTAAACATCTAAACATTGAAACACTGAAACATATAATAATAGACATAAGCATAAAATAGTAAAACTAACACTGTCCTGAGTTTTTTGCATAGTGGTATAAGAGTATGAAAATTTACACCAACTCTAAAACTAAAACATTAAACATTTAATGAACATAATATTGTCCTGAGTTTTTGCATACTAGTATAAAAAAAGAGTATAAAAAGTATAACTAAAATAAACTAAAGGTTTCTAGCATTGACATTTGCAAAGTGGCAAAGCAGCGTATGAGTCAATGTACACAGTATATGTATGAGGTAGTAGTTGATGTTGTTGTAGAGGCAAAAAGTGGCATATGCAGTAAGGCACATTGGGCATCCCTAAATAAGACCGTTCAGAGCACACTGTATATGTACCAGCAGTGGTGTAGATATTAGAGTAGTGTAAATAAATGTAAACAGTAGTAATTACATGTAAGCAGTAGTAATAAAAGTAAACAGTATTAATAAATGTAAACAGAGAATGTAAACAGTATTATGATTATAGGCAGTGATGTAATACAGACATTAGTGCAAGTATGAGAAGTAGTGCAAACTGTATGAGCACATGACCGAGAGTTTAGTGAATAACCCGTTTGATGACACAGAGTCTAGTGTTAAAAACTTTGTGTTGAGTGATAATATGTGAGAAAGTTTTAGTGTTAAGGCAGTTCAAATGGGAGGGGAGGCAGAGCAGGCAGAGTGTTTAGCATTCTGACTGCCTGATGAACAGAGCTGTCTCTCAGTCTGCTGGTTCGAGCCTGGAGACTCCTCAGTCTCCTCCCTGATGGCAGCAGTCTGAAGCAGCTGTGTAGTGGGTGTGTGGGATCACCTGCCATGCGGTGGGCTTTCCGAGTGAGGCGTTTGCTGTGTAAGTCCTGCAGTGAGGGCAAGGAGGTGCCCACGATCTTCTCAGCTGCTCTCACAATGCGCTGGAGGCTCTTGCGGCAGGATGCAGTACATGCACCAAACCACACAGTGATGCAGCTGGTCAGGACACTTTCTATGGCACCTCTGTAGAAGGTGCTCATGATGGGGGTTGAAGCTCCAGCCCTTTTCAGCTTGCGGAGAAAGTAGAGACGCTGGTGAGCCTTCTTTGCCAGTGCTGCAGTGTTCCTGCTCCAGGACAGGTCCTTTGAGACGTGCACTCCCAGGAACTTGGTGCTGTCTACTCTGTCTACTCTCATTAGTGCAGAGGAAGAACGCCTACATTTGTCTTGTCCGGTACGGGCACTAAAGTGTTATGTGACACGCACTGCTGCAATGCTTAAATCTGATAAGCTTTTTGTGCTTCTCAGAGGACAATCTCAGGGTCAACCTCGACATATCAGCGGTTGTCACATTGGCTATGTGAGGCCATTTCTCTGGCATACAGCTTCCTGGCCTCCAGCCTCCTGAACGAATAAGAGTTCACTTCTCTAGAGGGATTGCAGTTCCACAGCCTTACACGGAGGTCTTCTGTGCAGGACATCTGCTCAGGCAGTCCTTCAGCGACTCCCTTTATCCGTTTTTTGTTTACAGAACGTTTCCAGCTCCTCCCTGACGCATTATGTTCTCAGGGTTGTAGCAGAGTGATTGTCTTTCATTATCAATAGACTTATTGATGAATGACTCAGTTGTATCTGCCTTGTTGATTCTGATTATGAATTCAGAGTCGTTCATTTATCATCAGATGATGAGGTTTGTCCACCTGCTATATTATGCACCTTCTTGTCTCAATTGATGGTGCATCTTCATGTTTATTGAGGTGTGGCGGTTGCCTGAGTGTGTTATGGTTTCCAATCAGACCCAGTGAGGCATGGACCATATCCTGCTCCGCCTTTAATCCAATAGGCGTGGCTTAAAGGGCGGAGCTTACATGAATATAGAACGTTGGTTACGTATTGTAACCCTAGATTCTATGAGTGTAAGCGTAGCCCTTTAAGCCTCGAGGCCTCCCTGGCTCTCATTTGGCTGAATTTTTTTTGCCTTTTTGGGAGCAGTTTCTCGGTCAATGGCCGCTTAAATAGTGGCCGAGGTGTGGCCCACAGCAGGTGGTCGTGGACTACAAGTCTTCAGTGTTGTCGCGAAGCGCAGGGATAAAATCCAATAGGCGTGGCTTAAAGGGCTATACGCTTACACTCATAGAATCTAGGGTTACAATACGTAACCAACGTTTCACAGACAAGACAAGCAAAAGCAAAGCGGAGACTGAGAGGAGACGTCCCGCCTTGAGAAGAGCAAGTGTTGAATGACAGGATAAATGCCAGATATCAGATACTACAGTCTGAGATGTGTTCAATGACAGGATAAATGTCAGATATCTGAAACTACAGTCTGAGATGTGTTCAATGACTGGACGAATGTCAGATATCTGTGTTTTGACCAGTGGCTCATGGCCAGTCAGGCAGAATTTGGGTTGGTAACAGTCTCAAGCTTCTTCCTCGCTGCTTCTATGAATGAGCTTGTTGACGAGTTCTGTTTCACTTCATCTTCAGACTCTTTTTGTTTATTAGATGAAATGATTAAATGTTTGTAAACTACCCGGTACAGAGACCGTCTCAGACTTTTGTTTTTACGTCAAACCTGACATCAACAAGCAGAACAAACTCTACATCAATGCTGTTTCTTTCTGTTTTTTTTTTTTTTTTTTTCATGGAGAACAGAACAAGTGAATGGCTGAAGCTGTGAACAAATGAATTCCTCCTGAGCTGGTGAGAGTTCAGCCTCTGTTGCCATGGTGACGTATCATGACCCTGAAAGTGACCCTAAGCCAGGGTAGAGTTGCATTGTGGCCTTAAAAATCCGACCTGACCCAGCCTGTAGACATTTTTTCCAAACCCGACCCAACCTTTTTCATTCAACCTTTATTTAGGCAGGTTAATTCCATTGAGCCCCGAGGACTCATTTACAAGAGAGACCTGGTTTCAACAAAGAATGATGACAACAGTGGACAACAGCGATAATAGACAATCATAAGGGAGACATACAGTTGTTTTTTTTAACAAGTTAAAATAAGATGTAAAAAAACTAGCAAAAACAGGCAGATTATAAGGCAAATGTAGAAAACTAAAAACAGGAACATGTCTGCATTGGTTCTTGCCAGGAGTCCAACAGATTCTTAAAGCCATTTAGAGAAGTCAAGGTCGAGATCTTCAGATATTTTTGTTAGATATTCCAGGAAGCAGGAGCAGAGTAGGAGAAGGCCCTTTTGCCTAGTTCAGTCCTCACTGACGGAACACTGCAGGTAATCATGTCCTGAGAGCGCACGCTGTAGCTGCACTCACGCAAAGACATGTAGGAGGAGATGTATGAAGGCAGCAGACCAAGAAGTGATTTAAAATATGAAAATGTACCAGTGGAAGAGTCTGCGTGAAGTTAATGATGTCCAGTTTAATTGTAGTTACAGGACCGAACCATAACCCCAAAATTACACTACATACGGTCCGCTCCGCTCCGCAGGTCGCAGCTGAGCGTCTCAAACTCCAATTTCCACTACCTCCACTCAGCTCAGGTCCGCCTGCATGCGCCGCTCCTAGACGCATGCGCGGGATTTGCGGGATCGCGCGATAAATCAAGTGATAAATAAGTAAGTCAGAACAAAACAATTCATTCGGTGGAAGAAGGAGAACAACAGTAGAGACTGCTGCCTTGATCTTCTCTCGTAAATGAGCGACAGGACATGGTTTGAGCAACAGGAAGTGAGGTATTACATTTTCAGAATAAAATACTTTATTTATTTATTTCTTGTATTGCGTTTGTAGGCGTAGTCATAAATGATAGTTTGACAGCATTTTTGTACAAATAAATCCGTATAGAGCTAGGATTAGTCCGCCCGTGGTGATTTTATTTTGTAAATACGGAAGTTGTGCTCGTTCCTTTTCCTGTTGGTGCGACGTAATCTTCAAAAGTTGACTCCGGCACAGCTCCGTCATCCGGCAGAAATAGAAAAATTTCTAATTTTGACGGACTGCCGTCCGCTCGCCGCTGCTCGCCGCCGCCGTGCGGAGCCAGTGTAAATTCTGTCATTGATTATAATGGGTGCGTATTTGCTGCGGAGGTCGGACCGGAGCGGGGCGGAGCCGTAACGCGTGTGGTGTAATTTTGGCGTAAGAAGAAGAAGAAGAAGAAAAAAATTAAGCTTTTACTGCTTTTGTATGCAGATCAGTTTGACTTAATATTTTAAAAACATTTCAAAGAAAGGAAGATAGAAGATTTCTTGTTTCACCAAATGGATATTAACGTACAAAACACACAGCCTAAAACATCAACTCTAAGACAGGCTGTTATACAGATTAACAAAAATATTTTTAGAGCTAAATTATATGGAAAAACACAAAACAAGTCTATTTTAATTGAACGCACTGCTCGCTTTGGCTTCTATAGATGCTGCTACTTCCTTTACCACAGATGACAGCAGGTGCGGAGACGCGCGCGGCCGGTGATCAGCTGATCCATCTGAAGCTTAACTGAACATGATTTTTACCTCTTTCAACCGGCAGGTCGGACCTACTTCCACCTCTACAAGGAGATTAACACCATTTTATATTGTGCATTCTTCTTTAGTTTTCTTTGTGCTGAATAGAAGCCTGAGCGACACTCACAATTACGTATTGCACAATGCGCCAGCGGCAGTACCTGTACTACTCTCTTCACAGTCTGATTAACGGCTGCATTCTTCTTTCTTTGCTCATCCTCTCATCGTAGTAAACTTGCTGCCTCCTCCTCTACAAGTAGATTAACACAGTTTTATGGCGTGCATTCTTATTTAGTTTTCTTTGTGCTGTATAATTCTTAAAACTGTATCAAAAGCCAGAGACCGACCCTGCCCGCCCATCAAGCGCATTATTTTGGCCTGAGCTCGGGTTAGAAATAGCAGCTCTAAGCCATGGTTCCTACAGAACCTGCATGACAAACAGAAGGAGAACATTTATTTCATGTGGAGCTGTCCCTGGGTTGCCAGATAGTTATGGTCATCATGATGTCCACTTTAAGTTTTCTACAGCTGGTTTTGGCCCATATAAAGGACTCAGTTGACATGTCTGTGGACCCCCACAGTATGCCTACAGAAAGATCCGGTCCGTGGTCCGGTCAATAACTCCACTCTCATTCACCTGGAAGGCCGGGACTTTACTGCTTCCACGGACACAACTTCACCCGTTTCCAGCCAGTGACAGGAGAGGTGAGCGGCTCCTATCCCAAAGACGCTCGCCATTACTTTATGCGCTGCCCTAACTTTGGTGAGTTCAACAAAATGCATTGTTTTGCGGCAAATATTTGACTGCGGAATGTTTTTGTGAACACCTGTATTATTTTACGTTTAATTGCAGGTCATGGAGGTGATCGCGAGCCCCTACAATGTAGCAATGTCAAACTTGATGCGGTCACCACAGACGATGCAGGCAGAACTTACTTTTTCTCAGGTAACGAATAAAGCTTATTTTAGTTGTGCTATAGAACTGCAGGGGAAATGCTATTTAACAGCCACTCAACCTGGGAAACTTCTGTAAAGGTACAAACTAAAAGGGGAAGGTAGCTTGGACTTGTTATTGTTGCCCATCTAAACTTTAGTTTGGGACAAAAATTGGAAAAGTTAGCATTCACTATGGCACTTGCACAATCCACTTAAAAAACATCAAAATGTTCATTAATCATTTCATAGACACAAAAAAGACTTGATGG